>JANJEY010000007.1:4256928-4269420 GCA_024703695.1 Erythroxylum cataractarum | reverse complement strand
AATATTATTTAAAATATATTAAACAATATGCAAATCACAATATAGTAATTATTATATAATTTTAAACCATATAAAACATAAATAAAATATATATAATCAAATCTTTTATATGAATTATAATATAAGTAAAAACAATATAAAATAAATATTAAAACATATAAAAAAGTCGAATAATATTAGATAAATTTTAAAATAAACGTGAAGATTTGTTTGTGGGTATTGTGAGAATTGTGTGTAAAACATAAAGGTAAAAGAGACTAAAAAATAGACTTATTAATTGATCTGAAAATTTTACCTCAAAAAGTAAAGTCATTTTTAAAAAAAAAAAATCTTTTGAATTTTACAGTCAAATATTCAGTTTTCTTAAAAATAACTTTTGCGGTAGAAAAAAAGCGCTTATTCATTTTCCAAAAGTTGAACCAAACATATACTAAGTACGTTTTCACAATTAAGTTTAACCTTAATAATTCGATATAATTGCTTTGAGAACATATTATAGATTTTATATTAAAATTAACAGTATTTAATAAAAATAATAAAGTATATAATAGGGATAAGAATGTATGCGCGTCCAAAACAAACAAGAGAATAAGGATTAGGAAGAAGTAAGCATCAATTTGGAAAAGGAAGGGAAGCCAGTGAAGTCAAACACGGGATGATTTTGGTTCTATATCAACTGATTGTTTAGGTAGTTACTATTAAATGCAGCTTGGAAAATCAAATGAACACGAAGACCACCTGCAAAGATAAGCTGGACTCCAAACCACCTTTCTCTTGACACTGGATCGCTCAGACGAATAGGATGGGATCGATCAAATGTCAAAATCCGAGAAGAAAATGTGGACTTTGCTACCACGATGACTTGGACGCATCTTTTCCTACCTTAGAATTAGAGCTTCACAAATGTATGGATGCCTCAATTTTGGGGAGATAAGTATATTCTAATTATGATTATCTGCCTAAACAATTAAATAAAAAAAACTATAGTATGGTAATAGGAATTTTGAATTAACAAAAATTGTATTTTGAGAATAAAATTAAACAAATTGTAGGATGATTAATTTTAAAATCATTACTAATACGGAGTAATAGAATATTTTCTTAATTACTTTAACATGATAAATCTTTTATTGATTAACTTAACTATCATCATATAATTCATATTATATTCAATTATTATCAATTTAATTACCTTTTATAGCTTATGTCATAAATAGCACTAAAATATAAAAATTTTAAAATAAGATATCAGTAACTTAAAATATGATGATCAATAATAAAATTAGTATAATAAAAAATTCATAAATGCACAAGTAATGTTTCATTCGAGATTTTCATTATATAATTTATTTAATGAACTTATTTTCTAATAAAAATTAACACGTTTGTCTAAACATTTCTACATTTTAATTCATAAAATTAATTACTTTCTTCATAAGAAAAATAATTAATATTCTATCAATATCTCATCCTATATAGCTATAACAAGAAATAATTTAAGAATAACACTTATTTGTAATTTAAACTTTTTAATTATAATTTTATCATAATTTTAGTTTTTCACTAATTATTTCAGAAATTTTATCTTTGGTATTAAGTATTAAATATAATTAATAGAATACTTAAAGACATTTTAAAAGTAAATTAATAATTTGTAGATAAATTATAACTAATTAATTAACTATAAAAAACATAAACTAATAAATTCTCTTTTATAATAACAATATAATGTTTGTATATGTACATTAATGGGAAAATAAGCTTAATGATGCTTTTTAGTGAATAATGCCATCATTCAAAGAACTTATTGATTTACAAATGTCGGGTTATCTAATCTCTTATTAGGCAAGTCATTCTTATCTTGGGAAAGTTTTGAATGAAAAGCATCTCGAAAGTCAGTAGACTGTTTGCAACATAAAAAAATAATTCAATTATAGATCGTCAGACCCTTTATTTAAAAGGAATTGATAGAGTCATATTCATTTGCATTATATGTACATTAAAGAGAAAATAAGCCTAATTTTTGGTAGTTTATCATATTTTATATTTTAACGAAAGCTTTAATTTCTCAATTGTGATTAAGGATTAATATCTTATCTCTTCTTTATATGTTACCTTATATTATGAGTAGCCAATATTATCTCGTAATATTTGGTAGTCCATAGGGCCACATGTCATCGAGTACGAAACAGTGGACCCGCGCCAAACTGTTGCTCTAAATAGATTGGAGCTTTTGTTTCCTTAGCTTTAAGTTAAGTTGACTATTCTGTCATCATTTATTACTAGAAAGCAAACCCTGACACGCAGGCATTATATAGACTTCCAGACTCCTAGGCCTATCAATAGGTTCAGTACTTCTTTTCTTTTTTTAAATATTTTTTATTTTTAAATAAAAACAAGAATTTGTAAATATATTTATATTTTTATTATGGATGACGATGATACGTGAGATAAAACTTCAAGATAAATTATTTTTAGTTAATTAAATTAATTTTAATCTCTTATATAATATTTATTACAAAATTATCAATAAAATTTTAAATATATTTTTAATTATTTAAATAAATAATTTTAAATTTAAACTTTATTTTAAATATATTTTGATTATTTAATCAAATTTTATTTGAAATTTAGATATTTTGAAGATATTTTAAATTTATTTTTATTTATTAATAATTATTTAATTAATTTTATAATTTAATTAAAACAATTAAATTAAATTAAATTAAGTTATTCACATTTTTATTAATAATTAATAGATAAATAATTAAATAATATATATTTAGTTGATACTAAACTTGATTATGAAAAAAAAATACTTTTTATGGGTTTTCATACATTTTGAAAATTGGAAGAATCAAAACCAAAATCTTAAATGAACAAATTATTTACTAAATTTGGAAACAGAAAGAAAATATAAAAAAAAGAAACGGAAACAGAAACAATTAATCCCAATATTATAATTTTCACTTATAAGTAGAAATTTTTAAGATTTTCACTAAAATGTCAATATAAAAGATTAATTATAACTAAAATTGTTTAGTGAAACTTATAATGCATCTTACAAATTAAAGATTAACTTGATAATTGATGTTTTTAGATAGTTGAAATGGCTGAAGTGGCAGATCATCCTTAATAATTGTGAGCTAAGAACATAAAAGGTGTTTCAGTTTTAACAAGACAAAATAACAATATAACAACACTAACATTTAGTAGTTCTGCATCGTACACCCTCATCTGAACTAGTAGCGTAATAATTTAACGATGAGTTCACAATGTAAAGTATCGTGGGTGTGTGACAAAGTCAAGCTAGAACTAGACCATACGGTTGGCTTGGAGTGATTGTTGATGAATGAAGCTGGATTTGATGTAAAGCACTTTTAAAGCTGGATTTGGTACAAGTGGTGGGCACGAATGACTAATCATCCAACTGATCCGATTAATTAATTCCCAACTATAAAGAACGCCCGTATTAATCAGTGATGTTTGGGCTCATCTTGCATGCTGTCTGTAGACGCTAAGGTATCACATCTTATAGCTATTACGTGTCTAATCTAAATCAGTATGTGTCAAATTTTCGAAATGACATACTTTTCAGACAGGTGCAGTATACACACTGGAAAGGAATCATGCCTTGTATTGATTTCTCAAACTGTAGTTGTCAATATGAAGATTAAGTTTCGCGATCAAATTAGTTAGGTATCCTTCTAAGTTTCAACAATACGTCGCATCAGTCATCTTCACAAGTGTTGGCTTAACTTGACGAATCCCATAGTTTTACTTCTACTTATTATTACTCTCTCCGTTTTATAATAAGAGTCGTTTTAGATACATTTTAATTATTTAAAATAAGTATCATTCTTAACTTTGTATATATGTTTATAACTTTTCTTCCAAAATTAACTTTTCATTTCTCTAATCTTAATTATACAAATCACAATTTTAAGGCAATTTTTCTCACAATTTTATTTAAGATGCTGATTACCGAGGTAGTTTTATAGAAGTATTAATAAGGATATATCTATAATTTTATTAGCTTTCTTAATAAGCATGTATTTTTTTAAAACGACTTTTATTATAAAACGGAGGGGGTATTTTTTTGAATACAATGAAAAATCGAAACAACTCTCGCAAAATTTGGCGGTACTTAATTAGAGGGGAGTGGCAACTTTGATGGTGTTATGCACGAAATATTAGAGGATTATCGGTTTTGCAAACTACAGTTTTCCTTCTTCATAAAAGAATACTGTGTTCTTTAATAATAAACAAGTCAAATTAAATGAAGCGTATAATGGCATCCGAAACTAATCCCAACGAACTAGGATGGACCTGCTCTGAAAAAGATTTAAGAGAAACTGTACTTGTCCAAGTTTTACCAATCCAAGCTGACCGCATCATCGATCAACCTAAGCGAGTCCATAATATGGTATAATACATATCAACCCCTCATGGTATATATAATATGGGATTATATATGCATTCTTTTTTCACTTCCAATGCTAACATCGGGTATGGATCACTTTGTAGACACTCATATGTATTATAAACTTATCTCCATTTGATAGTTTCCCACATTTCCAGTAGACATATTCACACAAACTTTAAACTTATACGCAGAGGACAGACCAACCCTTATCGGGAATGACAATAGAAACATATCTTTTATTTGATATGTCCTTTAAACTTATACGCAGAGGACAGACCAACCCTTATCGGGAATGACAACAGAAACATATCTTCATTTGATATGTCCCACGTTAAATACATATCATTTTCTGTCAGATATGATACAGAAAACAGTAGCCAGCGTTCAGGCTTGAATAATCTTATTTCTTGAATAAATACGCAAACGATCGACCACAGAACATCTAGTAGAACTGTAGAAGAGAGGCTAGGCTTGTAAAAGGTTGATTTTAAGCCCAAACTCGACCAGTAAGATCAACCTCTAGGTTTAAGTTCTTGAGACATTCCATCACCTTGTCCACGTCAATAGAAGGATCGTTAATCCAATCAAATTTATTGGCAAATGGATTGGTGGTGGTTTCAACAGGGTACTGATGGATGGAATCTTTCCAGATATTAGGGTTCTCCAAGTTCTTCATAACTTCCCAGACACAGTTGTTGCACTTGAAACCAGCTCCCAGGCTGATCATCAGTATCTTGTCACCCTTTTTAAGCCTATTCTTTGCCTCCATGTACCCCAAAACATACCACAAACCGGCAGAAGATGTGTTACCAAAACGATGAAGTGTCATTCGCGATGGCTCAAGATCATAAGGATTGAGCTCTAAACATTTTCCAACCCCGTCAATAATTGCTCGCCCACCTGGGTGCACACAAAAATGTTCAACACCTGCCTTTAAGTTGATGCCAAATCCAACTACGTCGTCATTCATCGTCTTGTTGGTTGCTTTTGGACCATAAGAAGCCATTGTGTAGCGTAGGATTTCCCAAAGTGGGAGTATTTTAGGAAGGAGCACACGGAAGTTCATGGTTAAAGCTTCCATGCCGGACTTTCCTAGGTTTCTCGAGAGGTGGAAACCCTTGAAACCAAGCTCATCTTCCATCTGTATGCAGCTCCCGTACGCCTCATCGCTAGAGCCCAGATGTGTGCGCACCATGGAAGTCAACTTCAGGATTGCTTGGTCCTTGAGGGCTCTGTTATTTGTGAAAAGCATCGAACAGCCACCGGTGCGAAAGAGAATGTTGGAAAGCATCATAGACTTTTGTTTGCCACTATACCAGTTACCACTCATGCTCTCTGTACTAACAACGATGGCGTACGAGTTCCTGTACGTCTTGAACAGCTGGTGGACCACGTCAATGCCTACTACACTTGCACTGCAACCCATTCCCGATAGGTTGAAGGTTTTTATATTGTCCCTCATCTTGTACCGGTTCGTTATTCGATCTGTTAGAGAAGGAACAGGCGAGAACAAGGAGACAGTAGCGACAAGTATGTCGATTTCCGATGGAGAAACTCCTGTCTTAGCAAACAGATTGTCAAGTGTATCGAAAATGATAGCGTCCATCTCAGAAATGGAATCCTCAAGACTAGGGGATTCTTCTCTTCCTTCAATGATGTTTTTCGGGCTGTAAGTTTGTTCTCCAATACCGGAACCAACCATGGTTCGTAAGAGAAACCTATATTCCGCGAGGCCCAGCTTTTTGTTTCTTAGAACCACTTTTGCACAGGACATGGTATCTAGATGCTGGTCCTCGGGAGCTTTGTAGCACTCATAGTGTAGCATATAGCAACACTGGTCTCTCTTCAGGAATATCGACCTAAAGACGTATAACATAATGTAAAAGAGAGGTAGCAACAAGCAGATAGCTGTAATGAACTCCATGGATAAAGAGAGAGGGATTAGAATCTTTATGGGGGATAAAATGAAAGCCAACGTTGGTTGATTATATAAGAGTCTATGTTGAAATGATAAGAGTTGAGTGGTTGGGCATTAAAACTACGAATTGAGCCTTTAATAGTTGTGTCTACTTCCTTTAACATAATATTTTCACACACACACACACATATATATATACCCATATTTTCACACACACACATATATATATACCCGTACTTATTGGATACAGGTAATCTTCTAGGAAACCCAGTAACTTCATTCTGTTTGAGCTTACGACCTAAAATGTTGGCGTTATCTAAAAGATAAATTATGTTATCATGCGTTAGAGGAGTAAATGATGGGGTCAGGTAGCCAATTTTCCTGTTAGATGGTAGGAACTCCAGACAATCGGTTGTATCAAGCTTCAATTATACTTAACAATGGGATTAAAAAATATATATTTAGTGAATTACTAATTGCATAATTAATGACGATCGATCGACATGATCATCAGCATATCGGACTAGCTTTCTCTCAACCCATAGCTCAAGTGAATTCATTTGAGTCACTCTATGAATCTCCCATTCATTTGACCCAAATCCATAAATTTCTAGTTATCAAATTTCATCACCCTAGCTCTGATATTAATAAAGGGTTTTAGACCTAAGAAGAAATTAGGCTAAATTTAAGTGAGCACGTATATAATCAAAACATTATATCTCAACTCAAAATCTTAAAGCAATGGGTAATGAATCTAATCTTTATATGTAATTGAATTTATCCCTATACCTCTTTTTGATACGAGAGTATTCCACTTGTAGCATCCTACAAGATTGTGTCTCTCCAAAAAAAAAAGCTTCATCTATTTTATCTTTATGTGTTCATTACTTCCACGAACCATAAAGGAGTTTATACTTATATTAGCCATAGTTGATAAGATTAAGTTAAAAAGTACGCATATATATATGACGGGCATGACATTAAATTTCACTACATCATTAAATTCCATACAACTTCACATAAATGATAAATCTACACCTCAAATGAAGGAAGATCTTTTGATTTAGTTTTGCTATCTCTCACCATGAAACCCCACAAATTAATTTAGACATAATAAAGTAGGTAACAGTCGGACAATCTACCATAAAAAGCTTCTCGTCGGAACACTAATGTTGAATTTCGTTACAAGCTTTGCATCCAGGATAAGTAACTGTATGAACCAATCCACGCATTGTCCACGTGTTCGGTACACGTCGTCATCTCTTCTATCTTTTAGCGTAGGAAAATGTTGTCATCAATGTCTATGCTGACCAACGAACACTATACTGACTTGTCAATTCGTCCGTGTGACTAATAGAGAAGAAAATTAAATAACATATTTATCTCGATAATGGAAGTGAAAGATCAGTTAATTAGAGCGGCAGAAGCGTAGCTTTGAAGAAGGCAACGTAGGATAATGCATGCATAATATGAAAACAATCTTTCCCATCGACTTTTGGGGAGTGCTTGTGTATAATGACGAAGACCTTTGCATTCCTACCATTAAAATTATGTTATTTTAAAATTGCAACACTTAATGTAATAGAATATCAGTTAAAGAAAAAAAAAGTATATAACTATATAATATAATATAAAATTGATAATATACTAATTAATCTGATTCGATCAATTCTATATTAAAATCCACATTCATCCTAAGTTTGGCTTCCATTTAAACTGCATTGCACAATCTGATGAACATTTAATTCATATTAAGTTATATTCGTCAAGGAAAGCTACCCTATCACTACAATTCATAATTTTCTTTTGTAGAATGATTTGTTCCTTTATCTATAGATTGAGTTCCATGTAAACTTGTTCTTTAAATTTATCCTCATCTTAAAGTATCTTTCATTTCTTTTCTTCTAAATCCTATAAAGACATCGGTCAAAGAATATCATAAACACTATTCTTATCTCTTTTGGAGAAACTCGTCTCCTTTTGTAACCATTCCAAGAATTTCAGGTAGGACTAGACTTATTGAAGTGACACAAATCTTCTTTCTAAATAACATAGGAGAATCTACACTTAAAGAAGAGGTGCATAAGTATCTCCAACCTTTCCTTACATAAGTAGAACCTATTAGTGAGTTTTAGATAGCTTAAGTTATCTAATATTGCTACTTTATTCCTCACCAACCATAAAAAGAAAGAGCTTTAGGTGGAGATTGTTTCTCCAAACCAGCTTATACTAGACTATGTTCTGTCTTTGAAATCTGATAACTTCTCCACAAGAATAATTGAAAATTTTACCAGAAGAATGACTAAACCACACATAAGAATCATACCTTTCAGAGTTTGGACTATCATTTGGCATAACATGCTACAATTCAATAGGCATATTTATCCACTAGTTGACACTTATCCAAACACTCACTTTATAGTGACTTAATAATTTCTCAATAATTCTAGCGTCATCCGGGTTTTATAGAGGAGTCTTGCATTTTATGTTTCCAAATAAAGCTTCCCTATGTTTCAACATTAGTAATAAAAAACCATGAGAAAGATGGTCTGCTTTTAATCTCGCTTAAGCTCTTTCTCATAAAAAATAGGTGGGTATCGATTTCACCCTTAATGAAGATCTTTATTTTTCAGCAATCTTCATAGTCTTTTTCATATAAAAACTTAACTGCCAAATTTGATTAAGGTGATCCTAACTCTTCTTCCTTTAGAAGTCTGCAAACTTCCTCTCATCCAACTTTGACCTTATACCTACCTTTTTTTTTTATGTCCAGTCTATAAGAATCTACTTAGCATTTTCTCAGATTTTTTTGATCAATCCTCTAGATAGGAAGAAATGAGATACTAATATATGTGTAGATAGTTTAAAACTAATTTAATTATTTGTAATCTTCTTGTAAATGATAGTAATATATTAAACCAGCTATTTAATCTCCTCTAAATCTTCTTTATCAATGGGAGACATTCCCTATATTGAAACATTTTGGTTGAAATGGGTAGACCAATGTAAGTCAAAGATGGTTGTTTAACTTGAAGATCATAAATTGTTGAAAACAAATTTAGAAGATATTGAGTACTAACAAATAATATCATATAGATTTTGTCTCTATTGATTGCCAAGCTTGAAATTTCCTTGAATATATTAAGAGAAGTCACGAGGATGCTTGCAAATCTATCATGAGCTTTTGAGAACAAATTAAAAGTAAAGCTTTTGTAAAAGAGTGGCAAAACATTCCAATTATCTGGCATCTGTTATGGTATTTAAAGCTAGGATTCATTCTAATTTTATGCCTTACTAACCTTAACAAAGCTTCCATGCACAAAATAAACAAGAATGAGGAGATAAGATCGCCTTGTCTCAACCCCTCACCGTTAAATAGAAGAGTTAGTTTCACCATTCATTAAAATAGAGAAAGATGTAGTTGAGAAGTAGAACTTTATCCAATATCTAAACTTTTCAAGGAATCTAAACATTACAAGTAGTTGCTAGATAAACTCCTAACTTATTAAATCATATGCTTTATGGAAATCCAACTTAATAGCATAATTTCTTGGGTTTTTTATTGTATCCCCTTGGCAACTCTTAAGCCAACAACAGATTATCTCCAATTAATATTTCCTTAAAGAAATCTCCTTAAGTAACACTAATTAGAGACTTCTACATCCCTTTCAGTCTAGTTTCTAAGGATGGTATAGTAGGCCAGGCCCAACTTGAGTCAGCCCTAAGGCCCGATCAAACTAATTTTTTTGTGTTCGAAAAGGTTCGATTTTTTAAAATTAAAATTAAAATTAAAATTAATTAATAATTGAGGATAAAATTATAGGAAATGAAAAAAATAAAATTAAAGTGATCAATTAATTGAAATTAAAAATTCCAATAGATTAATAAAATAAGAAAATTTGAGATTTTATAATTAGTGAACATATAAACACTTACATAAAGTGATAAAACTAATAAGATGAAACCAAGTTCATTAATAATGGTAGATATGATTATAGGAAATGGAAGAAAAAGATTATAATTGAAGTGATTAATTCAATTAATTATAGTTATAAATTTCAATTAATTAAGAAAATTTGAGATTTTATAAAGAATGAATATATAAAAATTTGCATATAGTGAAAAAATGAATAAGATGAAACCAAATTCATTAAGAAGGGAGGATATGATTATAGGAAATAAAAGAAAATATTATAATTGAAGTTCTTAATTCAATTAATTATATTTAAGAATTTCAATTGATTAAGATAAATTGAGATTTTATAATGAATGAATATATAAAAACTTGCATATAGTGATAAAGTGAATAAAATGAAAATAAATTCATTAATGAAGGAGGATATGATTATAAGAAATGAAAGAAAAATATTATAATTGAAGTGATCAATTTAAATAATTATAGTTATGAATTTCATTTGATTAAGAAAATTTGAGATTTTATAATGAATAAAACTTACATATAGAGATAAAATGATTTAGATAAAACCAAATTCATTAATAAAGGGGGATATGATTATTTAAAGGGGGATAGACTTTTGAAACCAATGCAAGGTCTCCTGACGGGAAATGAGGCGATATTCGGCTTGAAGTCGTGCCTCCAAATGAAGCAAAAAAGGGTTAGGGTGTAGCATCAGGGCCCGCTAGACCCCTCCAATTCGTGCTAGTATTCGTTTTTTGTGGCGAAAAATATGTCAAAACACGTCGCGATTCCAGGCTTGCAGACAAGATTGCCATCGGAAGAGCATAAGTGGGAGGGCTTTCAAGACATCCCAATGGGTCATCAGTAGGCTAGAGTAATCGAGGTGGGTAGTCCATGCTAATTCAAAAAGAAAAGGTTTCTCTCCAACAGGCTGATAATGCGGATGCCCAGTATTGACCAAAATAGGGTGGTGATTCGATCGGACCTGGGGTAAGTGCCGAACGGTTGTCAACGGAAAGGTTGAGAAAATGCAAGGTTACCGAAGGAGCGATCCAATCGTTCAAAAACTCGACCATAGGGGTGGCTCTTGTGACCGTGCCAAGTAAACTTTGGCCCACTGAAACCCAGGTCGATCAGGTGGCAATCATTCACCCATTGCTGAAACCGCGCACTACGTCGGAAGTCAAAAGGCACGCCCCCTAATTTTTCCTCAGGTCCTAGAGTTTCGTTAAAATCACCCGCTAGCAGCCAAGGAAGGGTTATCGAACCCGCAAGATCCGCCAAAGACTGAAACAACTCGGCCTTAAGGGTAGGCGCAGGGTTGACGTAAACAAAAGTGCAGAACCATACATAGCCATCGCGTCGGAGATTCGGAGGTGTATGTAACCACAACCACTAGCAACAATAGTAACCTTATCAAGAGTGTCTTTCCAAAGAAGCCACAACCCTCCTGAGAAGCCCTGAGCATCCAAACAGAACACATTATTAAAACCCAATTGTCGAGTGACTCGGGTGGCACGCATCCCACTAATCTTAGGCTCCGCAAGAACCACTACATCAACCTGATGCACAGAGACAAAATCCTTGAGCACCGCTCGGAATTCCATAAAAGCTGCTCCGCGATAATTCTAGTAGAGAAACTTAATCATAAAGAGAGTGAGGCAAGGCCACGTTAAATTGTGGGAAACGCACATAGACCAACAGATAGGCGGTCTACATCTTTTGTCCCAGTCAGATGTTCCCCCTGAACGAGAGGAGTTTCAAAGACAACAAAACAGACCGATATTGTAGTAATGTGAGAGACAGATTCAGACTGGCGCTCGGCCACAATCAGATCAGGAGGGTCTGGAGGGCAGTTAGGCGGGGGCAACACACATACAGGAGCCAACGGTGTGGGACCTGGGGGTGTATCTTGTGCATGGGATGTGAAACGCTGGAGGGATGTATCAAGTTGAATGGGTTGCATGCAAAGGGATGTGGGCGTGGAGGAGTCTCGCGTCATGGGATCGCTGGGCGAGTGATGATTTGTGCCACCAGGGCCACCAGATCTAAGAGCCGGGGTCCGGACCGTATTTTCAAAAGTGGGCTTGCAAAAAGTACCATCTGGGTCTGGGAGAGCCGCTTGACCAGGGGATCAAAAGAAGCCGTTACCATTCCCAACTAACCAAGTGTTTGCACATGAAGTGGACAACTTTTCTCGAAAACACTTGTGAACTATGAAACGGCATG
>JANJEY010000007.1:4235943-4251049 GCA_024703695.1 Erythroxylum cataractarum | reverse complement strand
AAGTACCATCTGGGTCTGGGAGAGCCGCTTGACCAGGGGATCAAAAGAAGCCGTTACCACCCTCGTTCTCTCCCACAGCTTTACTGGAATGAGGCTGTGGCAATTCCGAAGCTCAAGACAAACTACCGGCAGCTGCAGGTCTACTATCTGGAGTAGGAGCATGGTCTGCTAACAGGTGAAATCAAAAGCCCTACAAGTCTTTACCTTTTTCCAGGGGTCCTATCGGGATAGCTGGCTCCACAACCCCACGTCCATTCGCAGTTGCGCCACCTCGAGCTGTGGAGCGACCTCGTGAGGTAGGAGTACGGGTACGGGGATGACTCGCTCGTTGGACCAACATCCAAGCACTGTAAGTCTTGAGAATCTCTGGTCACGAAGGAGGGTATGCCGGGGGGTCCACTGGTGGCAGGGGAATGGCATCATCATTGCCCAGCGCTACCACCTCTGAACGATCAAGAGGGCAGTTATCACGGTGGTGTCCATACGTACCACATCCAAAGCACACCAAATGCAGTCCTTAATACTCCACCCTCCATATTCGACGACGCAAACAGAATTTAGCAATCATCGGTTTATTCAAATCCACCTCCACACTAATTCTGGCATATTTTGCTCGCATATCGCCCACAGTGCTCTCATCTACCTACATCGTCCGGCCCAATTTATTCCCAATTCGAGTCAGGATAAGGTGATCATAGTATTCCACCGGAAGGTGAGGAATTCGAACCCACACGGTAGCTTTGTCAATGGACGCAGCAAAGGGATCGAAATTTGGGCGCCAGCGCATTACGGTGAGGATGTGATCCGCCACCATCCAAGGACCGCCCTCCAGAACCAGGAGATAATCTTCCAGACAATGAAACTTGATTAAATAAAAGTCATTCCCTAAATCATCCAGGACCACATCACACTGTAGATTCCATTATTTCTTCAAGGATGCCACAAGGAACCGGTAACTAATTCGCCTGCCCAAATGTTTAACAATCAACGTATGTTCCAAGACACGCCGAATACGTTGTTTGTCAGTAGGAGTGAGGTGGATAGTGGGGCAATCTAGGTCATCCAACTCCTCTGGGTCTGATTCCTCATCAGATACCACGACAGAAAACTCAGCCTCCGGTTCGGGGATAGCCGATGAACCCCCAGTAAGTGTGTCTTTGTAAGAGCATTTACGACCCAAGTCCTCACGAGCTTCCATCTCGTCATCGTCTGCACACTCCAGACCCAGGTTGCCTTCAGCGGAACGCTTGACCTTCTTACTACTCCAATGTAGATTATCAGTCTCCTCAGTGGAAGCAGCACCAGTGGTGGAAGCCACAATACCCGCAGTTGCCTTAGATTCGATGTCAGTCATTACGAAACTTGCTTGCGTGCAGAGGATGAGACACTTTAAGTGTAGAAGGTTGGAGAAGCTTGAAAATTTTGTACTTGTGAGTTTGGAGAGACTCGTCAAATTTAATAATCGGATTCTTATAGTGAAACACTCAAGTTGGATACTTGGGGACTGGACGTAAGCATGGGTTGTAAGTCGAACTAGTATAAATATAATGTGTCCTTCTTCTCTCGCTCTTTAACTTTAAAATTTCTGCATTATATTGTGTATGTGTTTTTTTTTTACCAAGAGGCCCATTCACTTTTATAAGAGGCTCCTTTTGTTTTCAACTTGTAAGAGGTTCCTTCCAGTTTTAACAGGTGCCTTATATTTTTAAATTGTTTTAACAGAATTTATCATTTAGTAGGCTTCTTTCATTTAAGCAGGGGTCCTATCCTACAAAGGGCTCCTATTGCCTAATAGGCTCCTATCATTTAAAAGGCTTTATTGTCTGATAGGCTTATACTGTTTTTATTCGTTAATTAGGATTTGTTTATTATACGAATTGAAAGAATTTGCAAAAAAAATTTCACACAATATTCAATCCCCTTTTGCGTGTGTTTGCTTTATCAAGATTTAGTGATAGAGTCAACTTTATTCTGAATAGTGGGTAATAGAAATATAAAAGCTTATAAGGCTACAAAAGGAGGATAACTTAATTAGCTTACACAATTAAGGGAGCTAAGACAATGTTAAGGAGTGTAGTAATTGATGCTTTAGGAATTAAAATTGAGGTAGGAATAGAATCTAAGGCCAAGTTGCTAAAAGAGGGGATGGTTAGAATTACTGGAGTTTAAAAGCTCCTCGTAACTCCTATTATGAAAGAGTCCACCTTAAAGTTTTTATACCTTACGAGTTGTGTTAATGTGACCTCCATTAATGACAGAGGACGACAATGGACAACACTTGGATCAGGTTTCTATGAAGTCCCATGACCTTAATATGTTTAGATAGTTTTTTTTAGGGTCAACCTCTTTGATAAGCCTAACATAACCAATTCACTCTAAGGGATGCTATAACACATCTATGCTAATTGAGTGATTGGCAATAATAAAGTGATTGAGGCTCTCAATATTCCAAAACTGTAAAAGTATATTAGGAAAGTTAATTTTAAAAAACAGACTTAAATCTTTGGTTATTCTTATCAAAGTTAAGACTTGGTTGCAATTTTTTAAACAAAATGAGATCTAATGCACCAAAATCCCTCCTCTACAACTTTTTACTGTTTCATTGTCAAACTTAAAGAGACCAAATCATTTATGAAAACTTTATAAACATTTAGTTTGTCAAAATTGAATATTTCTCATTTTAATACCATTAAAAAGGTGAGATGTTATCTAAGAAGAAACAAAATGGAGAGGATTCTCACTTTATAAAAACAATTTTAACTATTAAAAAGATAATTATTTCTTGATCGTACATAAAAGGAATATATACCTAAGATAAGAATTAAGTTGGACATTACTAACAATTCTTGCTGTAAGTTATTTTGATAGGAGGAACAACATCATGAGAGGAGATAGAAAAGATAGTTAAGAGGAAAGACCAATCATTTATTGAGAAAGGAGGGACAAATACAAAGGAAGACATATGTCTAGAAAAGAGTACAAGAGTTGGCACAAGAATATAAAGAAAGAAAAAAAAGATAGGAGTTTGAGTAAAGATAGAAAAGAAAAAAAGTTATAAAAAAGGAGATTTTATTGTCTCAATGATAAACTCCTATGAATTCATATATATAATACTTCTCCCTTTACTAATAAATTACTGACCATGACATAAATAAAATTGCAAACACTTCTAATTCTCAAACAATTCAACTCGAATTCAGAAATGCATATTTACAATTATTGTATTTTTCGTTTTTTCTTCTTGAAGTACATGCATAATAACATTGAGATATCTAATGAAACAATAGAGAATACACAGCAAAGATATCTGCTGGCACAACACCCAACACAACCAAAGTAATTTCAGGTTCTTTCTTTCATGACAAGCCCTTTACTTTCATACATCTCAACAACGAAACCGTGAGTCTATAAAAGAAGCGTGTCCACACAGTACACATCCTCCTAGCGAGCTAGTTAAAATAAGAAACCTTTTATTGTTGTGCTTCTTCTTCTTCTGGTTTCTTTTGGATCGCAATGCTTAAGCTTTTGCTGCAAAACCCAGATCGTATAATCTAAAGTGGTCCCCAAATTGAAGGAAACATATCACGTGAATGCACAGACTAGCAGCAGAGAGCACCAGGAATATTTTAGCCACTTCTTTCCCGCTAATTTTTCAAGATACTATGAAGAACTGATTCTTTTGTTTGTTGATATGGGAAACAATTGCTTGTGAAGCTGAAAAGTAATTCAGCATTTTGACCCATCAGAAAATATCTACCATGCATGACAAAAAGATTTTATCATCAGGAAGCATATTTAATTATCATGTACTTTGACGATGCAACTGGAGGAAGATGTGAAAAGTTAAACTTGGAATAGAAGCTGTTCTTCTCTCTCGTCAGAAGCTGCTGATGAGTCTGTTGTTAGTGGGGACGGTGATGGTCCGCCATTTTCCATCTTCTTTAGACTCTGTTGATGGTAAACTTGTCTTAGTCTCTCTATTTCACTCTTCAATGCTTCTTGATGAGCTGCATGCATTTCAAAGATCCATCCATTATTTTCATAAGAAACTAAATTCTCAAAGAGATTGAGGATTTGAGTATTCATCCATCGGGCTTGTGACAAATTTTCAACACTTTTTCACCATTCAACGCAATTATACGTGACAAATTAGCTAAAAGGTAGAGTAAATCCTAATTAGAATAAATCGTGGAGTTTAAAATACTCCATGCTGTTAATTAAGAATAAAGTGTTTCGTACAATATCGTCAATAATTATTATGTGAAGAATAAAAATTAGTGCAAACAATAGATTATGTATTTACCATCTTTGAAGATCTTATCCTGAGCCAAAGCAGCAATTCTTTGTTTAAGAGCGCTGTTATCAACATTCAGAAGCAAGCGCTGTTGGTCGAGAAATGCTACTCTTGGCGATAACACCAAAACTTCTGCCTGAATTAAGAGCAGAAGTACTTAAATTAAGACGAAAAAAAGTAATTTTCTGAACACAGAAATAATACACTTGGTTAGGTCATTTCTTCTTCCAATAAAAAACAAAACGCCAATTTTAAATTACTTACTTGCAATGAGGTTACACTCCGTTCCAGCTCTGATATATACTGCAGTTTCCTCACCCGCGATCTTTGAGCAGATTGCCTGTTGGCCAATATTCTAAACAGGAAGTGCATAAATTAGAGAATGTCAATCAATGATCTATGATTTAAGTTTATGAAGTCTCTTAAAAAGCTGAAATTGAGCAATTGAAAGTACAAGGAGACACACAATTTAGTTGAATTAATGTTCGATAGCATGAAAAATGAAAGGATTATTATCATAATAAATTGCATGATTGTGTTTTCTATTGAAATCTACCATAATGTCTTATACATTAAACTCTTGCAAATTCTACGATAAAGTTCTCAAGTCTACTCTCATCACTCGGATATGCTAACTAATAACAACCTAAAGAATGATGAAAGGGGCAGCTTTCGCTATGTGCATGGGATGAAAAATATCTCTTCATTACAAAACAAAAAAAAAAGAGAGAGAAAAAGAAAACATAATTATCCAATAATATATATAAATGTCCACTTCATGATGATTACCTCTTGACCCTCTTGGGGTCAACTATCCGATCATTATTAGTATTGCTCGCCGGAGCTTGTGTATTGGATTGACATTGACTTTGCACCTCATCAGTTTCGTTCTTGATCTTGTGTTGCTTTTGATCCGAAGAAGGAACTGTTTCTTTGTATTCGTAAAAGCTATTATGATCGGAAGGGCTTGAAGTGTTGGACGAACATGGAGCACCCACCGCATTGGAGACATCCTCTGCGAACATGGACATGAATTGCTCGTCGTCAAACTTGTCGAACTCGCTATGTCTGGTACCCGTTGGAGCACCGTCGGAGCCGTGGCAGTCATCCAACATTGGTGCCTCAAGGAATGTAATGGAGTCGCTCACAGACCGCCTGTGAGTCCCTCGTCTCGATGACGAGAAGTCCAGGAACTCATCAACCCACGAAGGATTTTGCGCAGCGGTGGTCGTGGTCATGTTGTCCACCATCGCCCTAGTGGTGGTGGTGCTGGTGACCTTAGGAGGTGCTAATATGCCCGAAAATTCAGGCCAAGTTGGTAATATGTTTGGGATTTTTGGAGGTAACTGTGCCATTTAGAAAAATTGGTGTATGACACCAAATGACACAAAAGAACCCAAAGAACCAAATTTTCAGAACCCAGAAAACTAACAATCTCCAATATACATACATATATATATAGATAGATAGATATATAGATATAGCTTGTATTTATACTCTAAGAAGGAGAATACAAGGACATGCAAGGATGTAATGAATATAAGAGAAGAAGATTAGCTAGGGATAAAGGAGGCGGACAAGTTAATTAAGAAGAGGTTTTTCTATTGTATGTATGTCGTGTGTTTAGAGTCAAAATGTAATTGTAAAGGTGTGGACATGCAAAGACGTCACATGGAGAGTAGAGAGGGATGGGATTGAGACAGCCAATGTACAGCTGTTGAGGAAACTCAACGGTATTACTGGAAAGTCGCCAGTAGTTTAATAAGGGCTGGAAGGAATCAGACACCACGTGCCCATGTGACCGTCCCTTTAGTGGGTACCTTATAATAGTCTCTTATTATTCTATTATAACTCCCAATGTCAACATATATGTCTCCCATATCATTCCTGGCTCATTTCCATCTCAATTCTATTCTCTTATAGGAATGAGTATGAAGAATTGAAGAGGGATTGATCTCCTTTTCAACACTTAATATCAGCATAATATTATATTTTTTTGAAAATTAAAAAGAATATATATTAAATTATAACAGAAGCTAGAACTCGATCCTAAACAAGGATCATACAAATGTAGATAAAAGAGGATATCCTACTAAGTATGTACAACAAATACAAAATGTAGATCATATTAACCACATATCCCTAAGATCTTGGCAAATTGTGCATTGCTTTCCATTGGCTATCATAACGTCTCTAATCATATCGAGAATTTGCTCGGTAAGTTCATAGTTATGTTGTTCCTCATTCTTGTAAAGTCTTTGGTTCTTTTCTCTCCAAATGTAATAAATTACCCTCTGAAATGAAGTCTTGATGAGTATGTTATTCCTCTTACTTGTTCTGGTGCACCTAATGATAGTGTTCAATGTCTCATGCCATATAAAGTTGAAGCTTGGGAGTTGTATCATATTCAAAATTCTGTTCCACACCGATTTGCTATATCTTCATTCAAAGAACAAATCATTTATTCTTTCATTTACTTGCTGACATAATACACATAATGGATCATACCTCCCAAACTGCCTATCTTTAGTTTTTAGTCTGTTCTTTGTTACTAACCATAAGAATACCGTAGCTTTGGGACTCAAAACATGCCTCTATATGGTCTATGCCTACAGGACTACCTCTACTGTATTAGTAAATTGTTCCCAAATCTGTTAGTGAAAGTCCCACCAGCATGTAATGTCCATACCATTTTATCCTTTCTTCTTTCGGCAGGTATACTCAGTAAACAATTAGCTAGCAGTTGAAAATTTCTAAAGTTACCAACCCATTCCCTATACTAGATTAACCAAGCCACCTTAGCATTCTTAGGAATTCTATTTCTAAGCAATGTCAGCTCTATGTATAAGAGGACTGAAATCAGTCCAATTATCAAACCACAATCATATACCTTCCCCATTCCCTAGTGTCATATCAACATAATGTCATATTTTACTTTGCTAATTTTTGCTTATATGAGTTGCGTTTAATTAGAATTTTGTTTCATAATAGGGTAAAATAAAAACTTATAGGTCCTTAGTTATATTTGTGATCATTTTATGAACTTCGTCTTCTCAGCATTTTTATTTAGCGTGATATGTTTATTATGTAGGGTTATTAAAGCACTTTGATGATAGGCCCAAAATAGCTAATCAATTTAGGTTTTTTTTAATCATCTCATAACCCTACATGTGTGTATGTGTGTGTGTGTGTGAGTTATAAAAGGCTATGCTTATATAATCTACAATCTAACTTACATTAGTGGGAAAGACAAAAGACAAGTATAGGATTTTTCACTATTTTACAAGTATTACATAAAGGTAATTCTACAAATTCCAAGAATAATGATCATGCCTTCTAATCTAAGTATTTTTAATTTGTGTTATTATTTGTACATCAATTATTAAAGAGCATAAAATTCTATTAAATGATCATAAAATTATACTCTTTTGATACATGCTTTTCTATATGTGATATCGAAACATAGTCTAATAGGCTTTATAAACCTTAGTTATTGTTTGAATAAGTTAACTTTTCATATAACAAAAATATAAGATCAAGATTTTAGGGTTTTGAAAAAATTTCAAATTCTAGTTGTATGAAACCATAGAATTGTTTATTATTTCTTATCTATAAGTTATGGTACTAGTTAATAACTTTACTAAAGAGGGTATTAACTAGATTTGTGCTTATTATTGATTACATCTTATAGCTTTATAGTGAAAAAGTAACATAATTGGTTAATAATTGCACTAAATGAGTTATTAACTGATTTTTTCACGTAGTTATAATTAAATAATGTTTTTTTAGTCATTTCTTGTGAATATTATGGTTTATGGTCATTCTGATAATCAAATTCATGTTTTTGTAAATTTGGACACTACTCTACTAATTAATTGAGCCCAAAGTTCTTAAAGATAGTAGTTCTAGGTAACTTTTGGGATGGAGCTTGATCGATTGAATAATTTATTTGATTGACTGAATAATTGACTAGACATGGGCATTTCCAATATTGTTTCTATATGATTTTGTAATTTTTGATAGCTTAATGCATTTAATCATCTTTTAAATTGTTTTATCTCTTAACTTAGTATTGTTACCTCCTAAAAGGGGGCTAATTATACATGAGTTTGGTGTCATGCTATAATGATCAATGAATGTTATAATTTTAATTTATAAATTATTATCTATCTAAAGGTGATAATAATTTGTAATATCATTTCTTACTTGATCTATTAAAACTCTTATTTGCATTATTTATTTTTTATAAAGGAGATTTTGTGATATGGATTTTGAGTTTATTTAAACTATTTTATTGATCCAATGAGTTAAATAGTCATGAACAATCAAATTTATTCAATTGAGACTTTAGCTTGAGATAACTTTAGAGTTTGAAAGAGAGATGTAGAGTTAGCCATAGATTTAATGAATTTGGATATAACTCTCATTAAATATGAGCATATGCTTATGATATAAGGGAGCAAACTAAAGTAAAAGGTTCGCTTAAAAAAGTGAGAAATATTGAATAGGCTAATCATCATAGTGACGAAAAAGTTGATTTTAACATATTTTAAGGATGGTTTATTGATTGAAAGTAGTGCCAAGAGGTTTATGAAAGATTTGAAGGCGAGATTCATTAAATGTGGCAATTTTGAGGTATGTGAACTTATGGACGTGTTGACTTTACTAAGGTATGATAGAGCATCTAAGGTTGTAATTTACATTACGAGGATGAAGGACATAGCTAGCCACCTAAGCAAACTACAAATAATGATATGAGATTCTTTCTTAATCTATTGGTCACTAATGTTGAATAAGATGTTGTATATCCATATATGACACATATTTTAATTTTAATTTTCAAACTTGATGATGATGGATATTCACTATTTTTTAGTAATTAAAAAGGTTTCATTGTCCATTTATTATGTTGTAATTAGTGAATGTTTATTGGACGTGATCTTTATTATTTAGATTTGACGAATTATAGTAAACAAATTTTGAATGTTGAAAAATAAAGGAAAAAAGGAATTGGGAGTTTAACCAATGAGAAATTATTACTTTATGAAATAATAGACTTGGTCATATTTCAAAGGAAAAAGTAAAGAGATTGATTATGGTTGAAATCATCCTCAAATTAGTCTATGGTCATATTATTAGTGCTTATGTAGATCGTAATAGAGGTAAACTTGTCAAAAGTAAGAAGAAAGGTGCCATTAATAATATTGAGTTTTTTATAGATTCACAAAAACATTAATGAACATCTGAACACCAATTATTGATGGAAAGAAGTCGTTTATAATTTTAATTAATGATTACTCTTGATATTGTTATTTTTATCTCATTAGTAATAAGACTACGAACAAGAAATTTCAAAATTTTTAAGCAAAGATTAAGAAGAAACTTAATAAATCTATTAATTTTTTCAAGTTTAATTATGATGGAGAGTACTATGGTATATATGGAGATTTTAGTCAAGAGTAAAGGACTTTTTAATAAGTTTCGATATGGTTCTGACATAGTTACAAAATACAATATGTTGGATACACCTAAACATAATAAATTAGCTAAGAGGTACAATTGACCACTAAAAAATATGATAAAGGGCATGATGTTAGGTTAAACGTTAATGAGTATCTGTCTTAAAGACACCAAAGATAACACTCTACATCCTAAACTATGTTCCTAGTATGTCGATTCCCAAAACTCCTTTTGAAAGACAATAATTTATAAAGCCTAGTTTAAAACATTTAGGTATTTAATGTTATCCATCTAAGATCATAATCTACAACCCATTGAAGAAGAGTTTAGATATTAGGAAAACTCTTGGGTTATTTATAGGCTATTCCAAAGGTTCAAAAGACTATAGGTTTTACTATTCTAGTCATAGTACCAAATTTATAAAATCATTAGTTGTAGAGTTTCTAAAGAATGATGATGAAAAGATGAAGTACTAAGAGCTTGAGCAATTGAGAAGCCTAAGCCTAAGCCTAACCAATGACAATATACATTGATATATAATTTATGAGTTAGTTGTTGAGGTACTTCCACAGGTAAATAAGGATGACTTAGATTTAACTTTAGTTCTTAGAGTTAGAGGTGGCACAAAAAATATTGACTAGATTATAGTAGATGATCATATAACACTATTAAGATGTTAACAAAGAGATAAGAAGCCTATACCTTTTGAAAATTTTATTATTTATATGAGTGAGTTTGATTATATTTCAAAAGAGATTACAAATCACTTTAACTTTGCTAAAGCATTAAGGAGTAATCATTCTGATACATGGATGGTGACTATAGAGGAAGACATGTAGTTTATAAAAACAAATATGATGTCTGGAAGTATTCTACATTCTGAATAGATGTAAACCCATTAGTAGTAAGTGGATGTTTAAAATCAAGATAAATATTGAAGATACAGTTGAGAGGTTCAAAGTAAGGTTTATAGTTAAAGCGTACACTTAGAAAATTTTAAACTTTATGATAGAAAATTCAAGACAACCAAAATGGTGATCTAACAGATTAGTATATATAAATAAGCATAAGGATTTTTACAATGAAGGGGAATAAGTACCAAGTTTGTAAACTAAGGAATTCAGTTTATAAATTAAAGTAAGCATTACGAATGTGTTACTTAAATTCCATAAGGTGGTCACAACTTAGGATTTAAAAGAGCATACACTTGATTCTTTTATATATTTCAAATTCAATAGAATCAAGTTTGTCTTTATGTTCTTATATGTAGATGACAAACTGCTAGCCAATGTTGATTTTAGATATGCAATTAAGAATCTGATATATTCATAGGTATTCAGTAAACTTAGCATTGCCTTTGTAGTTAATGTTCTTGGTAGGTATTTGAAAATTTATGATTATGAATACTGAGGTTCAATGAAGAAAGTCTTGTGATTTATAATCAAAACTAGAAATTATTAATTATTTATAAATGTGTAGATGATTCTAGAGATTATTAGATATGTCAATGCTAATCTTAGTGGTGCTCTCCTAATAGCAAGTTTACTAGTATTAGCTAAGATGATTTGAGCCTTAGAAAAGCTCTAACTAATCTATTATAATGACGTTAACCATGTAAACTAATATTATAATTAGTTATGAGGTAAGAGCATACGACCAAGTGGTTTGAAGAACTACATGTGAAGACCTATGGTTGTTGATTCAGTTTCTAAGACTATTAGAATTCATTGTGACAACTCATTTACTATATTCTTTTCTAGGAATATAAAGAACATTAATGGGGCAAAGTATGCCAAGTTTGTTGAACTTAAGTACTTTAAACTTTCAGAATGAGTTAATGATGGTGGTATATTTTATGAGTACACTATCACCACAAATAAGTTAACCCACTAACTAGGGTGCTTAGTCTTATAGCTTTTCTTAAAGAAGTAGGCAATATAGGTATTATGTTATTTTATGATGTTTCGATGTAGTGGGAATTTGTGAGTTGTATCTTATATGTTCATAGTACTTAAGATTAATAAAGTTGTGAATTTTACACTTGATTGTTGTATAATGATTTTTGAAAGTCATGTATATGATTGTCTTTCTTGGACATGTACACATGAGATTCTTTTTTAATCTAGATGTGCTATAACTTCTTCATAGAAGGAAATGGTTTATTCCATAATTGATCTTTATGGTTAATGACTCTTTATGACGCAAGTTATATTTTGGATATTGATCTTTGTATAAGATTAATGGTCCTTTCTAAGGCTCATAAATCATGTTTTGAGATTGAAATAATTTGATTATATATGATTTATGATTTTACGAGTCATTAATATAAGTCACATTATACTAGTACTCTCCTAAAGAGTTTAGTTAGTGATTCATTTATGCTAATGATTATGGGGAATTGTATATATATGTTTGAAAGTTGAAAGTAATTAATTGATAAACCAGGAATGGATACATAGAGTAGCCTTTATTACATAGACATGGCCTAGAGCATATTTGGACAATGACTTGTATGTTTATTACAACATATTAACTACTATGGTTTAGTATGAATGATCAATGAATTGAGTTCTTTATGTTGATTTTTTAAAACTACATGCAAACTTATTAAATTTATTATTTGACCCAATCAAATTGTTTTCAAAATATTTCTAAAAATTATATATTAAATCTTAATTAATTAGTTTTACTCAATCGAGAGAATGTTATAATTTTTTTTTTTTTATTGTGAACCAATATGTAATCACTCTTCTGTTATACAATTGGATCAAATAGATACCTATAAAGCTTCGGTATATTTGTTATCCTTTAGTGACCTTGGTCTTCTTAACCAAGTTTGTTGAGTGTGATATGGTTACTATATAAGACTTCTTTATGATAGTGCCGAAATTCTAACTAATTATTTTATTTAGGTTACTCTTGCTTATAACCCTACATACGAATGACTTATAAGATATTAGGTTTACATAATCTATAATCTAATTTAAACTAATGGAAAAGACAAAAAAGAAGAAGAAGAGAGTATTGACTAGTTTCTCCATTTTATAAGTATTGCATAGATATGATTCCACAAAATTTAAGAATAACGATTATGTCTTCTAATTTAAGGATTCTTAATATACCATTTTATTATTAGTAAATTAATTATTAATATGCATTAAAAATTTATTGAATGTCCTGTAATCACTTACGTTTGATATATAATTTCTATGGGGTTACCTCATTTATTACTTATGATTAAAATAGGTAACTAGAAAGGAACTTATCATGTAAACGTTTAACTTGTTAGTGAATATATAAAACCAATCAAGTTGGTCCCATATAACAGCTTAAGTTATTGTGATGAAACGGTCATTTAATATGGTATTAGAGTAGGTTTGGTTGAGATTATTAATTTTTCGGTTGTCTATCTGGATGTTCAGTTCAAGCAGTCTGGTTCGGTTACCACTATGCTTATTTCAAGTGACAACTACATATTCAATCCCAGTTATACTTGAGGGGGAGTGTTGAGAGAATACCTACATGTGAATGTCCCGTATTGTAAAAAGAGGAGAAAGAAGACTAACATATAAGCCTAATGGGTTACTCCATTTATTGCTAATTAATTTTAGAATAAAATCTCACTTGAACTTGTGTGTGATCTTACTTTCCTTTATTACGGTGAATTTAAAAACCAACTAACTTCACGATAAAGAACTTAAGGATTAAACTTGTTCTTGTATTTGTTTTATTTAGTCACAATTGAAAAAGAAACCGAGAATAGAAATAAATATTTTTAATCCATTAAAATTTATCTCCCTTATCTTATTTTTAGTTCGATACTTTTGGTGAGGGGACATCATGATGTCGGATAAGTTCTTTAGGTAGAATAAGTAAAGGTTTGTCTATTGGAGTAAGCAGAATTATATAATAATAAAGATTGTAGCTCGTTAGCTAGCGTGCAGAAACAATGAGGTTACAGTGAAGGGTTGAGGCAATTGGGATATGAGCTGTGAAGATAAAGGAGAGGGAAAGGGGTGATAGAGTTTAATAGCCAAGAGAATCATATCATGTATACTGTATAATATTGTGAGGCCATGTGAACTGTTTTGCAGGGTTTTAAGCTTTACTTTTGTTTTGTCCCCGAACCATACCATCATGTAGGGTATTCTCTACTGCTATCTTTATTTACATATATACATGTGTGTGTGTGTGTGTGTTTTAATTAATGAGGTACAACGAGCACGCCATCTACTTCTTTCCCAACTTCCATCACCATCAAGTAACTTGGAATTTATGTTGTTGGTGTAAACTAATTACTTCGTCAAGTTCACGGGGATGGGAAGCACTAGCCATTATTACATCGACATTTTATTCTCTTTTGTTGTTTGGTCGCCTTGCTCATCAAGGTGATTCGTGCTTGACAATTAGGCACCTTCATGCAGCGTATAAATGCCATGTGATTTAGTCAGTGACCTTTTCTTTTTGAAAGAAAGTTTAATCAAATCGAAAGAAAGGAGTAAATACATCGAGAATGTTAGCACATACGAGCATATGGACCAATCACAAGCCATCAGGCAAGACAAGCTAAAAACAGAACAGCCAGGAATACAGGTCTTAAAAGTCATCAATATCAATGGCCTCAGCAGATGACTAATTAAGTGAGAGGAAGACTCCCCTCTTTTTAACTAACCAAAGTCCTCACTAATGAACAAGTTGTCTCCTTTACATTTTGCAAATATAAACCTTCTTGATTTCTTGGACATTGCTTTCCAAAACATATTTTAGTAGACTTCCGGTTAGATTTAAATTGTCTAGTATTCTTTTCGATTCAAAGAAAAGAAGATAATTGAAAAGAATATTAGACAAAGTCTTGTATATTGGGTACGCTAATTTTAGTATTCTTTTCAATTCAAATATCATAAATACAATATTAAAAAAAATATTCAAGGTACTCTTAAATTTGTGACTTGTTCTAAGGTTAATAATTTAACTTATGGTCATCTGTTGGTTTTGAGGTCATGTAACAAGAAACAAAAAACATCTAAGCAACACAAATAATTCTAAGAAACAAGGGAATTCATTAATAAAAAAAAGCTTAAAGTCAACTGAATATGAGAGTATTATTGATTGAATGTTTGATTCCACATTTAAAAGGTCTATATATAGGCTTGACAAAGAAACCTTAATCCAAAAAAAACAATGCTTATAAAATAGGAAACCAAAGTAAGTGGGAAACTTGTAGAAAAAGAAAACTTATGGAGATAAATGCTCCACGTTTGTAACACCCCACTCTCGAGTGACCCGAACCCGATATCGTTGGTGATATCCGAGTCCGTGCCCCGCGAGAGTGGCGTACTACATCAGTCGATT
>JANJEY010000007.1:4145389-4161188 GCA_024703695.1 Erythroxylum cataractarum | reverse complement strand
AAGAAAAGAAAAATTTATTACCCGATTTTGGTTTGGTTTAGTCTTAAGGTATCCAACGCTAGTTTTTCTAAGTTACACGTTCTCAGAGGTCGGAAATTTTTTTCAGTTCAGTTAAACCGTTTGTTTGGTTTGATTCCGAGCCAATTCGTTTTCGATTGCTTTCGTTTTCGCCAAGTATAAGTTTTCTCACGTTTTGCACATGTGTTCGATTTACGATTCCCAGGTTGGGTTCCAAAAATGGGATCCAATATTTGTAGTTGATTGATCCATTATGTTTCTTCTTTTTCAAAATTTTGTAAATCCAAGCCTTTCAATTTTTCTATGGCTCATTAAGAATTCGATTCGTTTTCGTCATGTGATTCTGTTGTTCCGGTTGGGGTCTAGTTCCCAGTTTGGGTCCCAACATAGGTGGTATCATAACAAGAGTGAAAGTGATAAGTTTATGCAGTTGGGTTCCGGAAACGGGATCCCAACATCTATACTTTATATCAAAGTAAAGATCAAAACAAAATATTCAACTTTCATGAAGCACTTAAAGGCAATTTCAAACTCTAACTAAGTCAATTTTTCAGTCCAAGATTCTGTCAGAATATTAGTCATCCTATACCACATTCAAACTTCCAAATTACATATCTTTCAATTTCTACAACCAAAAATAACATATTACACATCATTGTAAAGATCAAAACCTAAACTAAAATCTTCAAGAAGACCCTCCAAACCAATTCTGTTGGGTTCCAAAATTTTTTTATTGATGTTAGTAAGCATGAATTGTGTTAATTGTGTGATTTATGGCTTAGTTGGATTAAATTGGAAGTATTAAGGGAAAATTTAGATTAAGTGAGTATATGTGGTATAAATGGGAATGGAAGGGGTAAAAATGTGTGAGGGTATTTTGGGAAGAACACTTAAGTTGGAGAGGTTAAGGCATTGCATAGAGGGGTATTTTTGTCTTTGACCATCCCATTTAGACTTGGGTGAGGATTAGAAGAAAAGAAGAAAAGAAGAGTGAAGAGAAAAAGGAAGGAGAGTGTCGTTGGTGAGGAAGAAGAAAAGGAAATAGGGCTTTTCATCCTTAGAGGATTTCGACGGTTTTGAAGCAAATTCCTGGTAAGTTTAGCTTCTTTTTATCTTGTTGTGGTTAGATTAAACCCTAAAATAGGTTGGATGAGTTGGAATCGGTTGTTTAGAATTTTAGGGAAAAAAAATGGTTAGATTCCTTTGGGTTGATGATTTTGTGACTGATTTTAAGGTGTTAATGAGTTAGAAATGAAGTATAAGACATGATTCAAGGTTTAGATGGATTGCATTTGCAAAATGCTAGAATTGTGGATGAAAAAGTAGGAAAAATCAGGTTCAGGAGGAGTTCCCAGACCCGTACGGCGTGCGAGAGGGGTGTACGCTGCGGCGCACGCATGCGTGCGCACCACGGCCTCACACGGGCCGTTTGCCGCGGCGAGCGTAGCCTTCGCAGTGGCGAGCCCCATCTTTCCAGCACAAATGTATTTTCGTATTTTGGGCATAACTTTGGCTGTAGATGTCCAAATGAGGTGATTTCTGATTCGTTGTGAAGTAGAGCAATAGGGCTAGAAGTTGTATGAAGAGAGAAAGTTTGGAATCAGTCCCTAAAGATCCGAGAATTTAGATGGAAGTCGAGTACAAATTTTTAGTGTTAGTGCTTTTGATTTTTGAAGCTTACTAAATATTTTCTTTGAATGTCGTTTGAATGGGAACTTGGTTTGTTATAGGAAACCAAGCCAACCTGATCCAATCGCAAGAGAAAGGACAACAGTGAGCTTGGATTATCAAGCAATATTAGGTGGGTAATATACTTATGGTTGTTGTGTGTATGGGCAAATTATTTTGCTTGCTTGCATGTGTGTGTGACATTGTTTGTTTTGAATTATGGATGATCATGTATTGCCTTGAAAAAAACATTATGGCATTTTGCATGAATGGAAAGATGAAGAAGCATGATAATCATGAAAAGTATGAAAACTTTTGATAAAATGATTTGAGCATGAAACGAATGAATATGTGCTTTGTTTGGGCGAGAGAGGAACATTTCGTTAGTCACGTGCACGTCGACGTATAGCCTTCTCCAGACTGCCTGCTTGAGGCCACGAGATCCTGAGAAATCGGACTCGTTTTATTCACGGTATAAACTTCGATTTATCCGTTTTGTTCCATGAAACTCTCGAGTCATTTGTTGTGCATTTCATCATTGATTTGGTAAGTATGATGCATAATGAATTGCGATGTTGTGAAACATTAAATGACATGACATATTCTTGTGATGGTTATAAGATTGTGAAGTGTTGACTTGCTTTATGCTTGTGTATACACATATATATGCTTGAATGTGTGGCTCGTTGCCAATGGCTATAAATGTATAAGCCACTGAGCTTCGCAGCTCTACTCACCCTATTATCTCCCACTCCTCAGGTGTAGAATGAGAAGATCGTGATCCTTGCAAGGCATCGGAAACTCCAAAATAGTTAGAAGCTTTTGTATTAAGTTAGTACTCTTGGTTAGCCTTCCATGCATATCATCATTGAGCATTCTCATATATTTTGGATTTAAACTTTGATATGTATTGTCTTATATTACAAGGCTTGTTTAATTTCTTCGGATTGTATTGTCATGAAGTTCTTTTGTTTATGGGGGTGATTAACTCATAGTTAGAATGCAAGTGTATGTGATAGAATGTATGAGAATGTATGTGTTTGTTTGAAATTTGCATAGATGTTGGGATCGAGTTCAAAATTTGGGACGCTCATCGCAGCGAGCCAGTCCTTCATCACGGCACAGCCCCTGGGTGTTCGCCGCGACATGATGTTGGTCGCTCGTCACGGCGCGTACCCGTGAGTTGGCCGCGGTGAACCCTCGCAGCAAAGCGCTCGTCGCGGCGAGCATCCTGTTGCCGCGGCGAGGCCTCCTCTTCCCGCTGCTGTTTCCCTAATATTTTTGCATGTTTTCATCTCTTCCTCCGCGCGCCCCTTACCTGGCGTCCCCGAGGGGCCACCTCGGGATGGGGATCGGGACCTGGGCCCAACAAACGAACCTCTCATTTTTGCTCTCCTTTAGTCCAACTTTCACCATTTTCATCAGCCCCTCACTTTCTCCAAAATCTAGATCCAGACAGAGTGCTCTCCTTCATCATTCTTTCACCACCTGCTACTCTTCTCTACCGTTGGCAATAGGTTCTTCAACCTTCACTTACACTGTCATGCATTGCCACTAACCACTATATACTGCTCTCCACTTCCTCAGCCTTGCAGCCTTGCACGTTACGGACACTGCTAATCTACTAGACACCACACCTTCATGTTGGGAGACAAATACACAATTCTCTAAAAGATCAACTAAATATTAATGATAAGAAAGAACTTTTTTTGTTGTAGCAACAGAAAAATATGAGAAGAAACTAAACAATGAAGTAAACACTAAGATTTAACTTGAAATACTCTCAAGTATAAAGGGGAAAAAACATGGAAAATCGACAAATAAATCTACTAAACTCAATAAGGATTTAAAAGAAAAGTTGATCTCTCACCCTCCATAATAACAAGTTGTCTCACAAAGTTTCGAGATTGAAACCAAAGTTGATATCATAATCAACAAACCCTTAAACCAATCCCAAAAACAACCATACAAGGATAAGAATCTAACCCTCTTTGCCCTCTCTCTATTTTTCCTCACTTTTGGACGTTGTGACCACACTTACTCTTATAGAGCAAGGCTCAAATGAGCTATTTATAAGTACCTCTCATTAGAATCCTAACTAAACTCAACTAGTTAGATCACATCTTATCCTAATTAGATTACATCACAATATCTAATAAGATGATATCTCCATTAAAATAGGACTCTATCTGATAGGATTTATCTACATCATAACTAATAAGATAAGAGATTACATATACCTAGGAATGATATATCCATATCCATGAAGATCTCTACTATCTTCAGATGATCCTCTCACATGGTCTTTATCTTTTAGAGTTGATGTATATCTACGATGATCTTATCTGCCACATCTTTTAGGATCTTAAAATCGGGTTGGACATTCAATAATCTCTCTTTCCAACTCAAATATAAGGAAGACACAATATTCTTGTTCATCTACTTATGATACATTCCAACAAAGTTACTACAAATATCATGCTTGTTTTTGGGAACTACTTTAGTCAGCATATCAACACCATTCAAATCTGTATGAATCTTTTTTTAACATTAATTGTTGCTCTTCTATCATGGACCTTAACCAATGATATTTGATGTCTATGTACTTTGTACGAGAATGATATATAGTACTGTTGCTCAAGTAAATGACACTTTGACTATCACAAAATATCATATAATCTTCTTCTTTTATATCCAACTCTTAAAGGAATCTTTTCAGCAAGAGGATCTCCTCACATGCTTCTCCTATGGCTACATATTCTGCTTCAGCCATAAATAAAGTTACACACTTTTGTAGTTTAGGCTACAATGAGATGGCTCCCCCTGCAAACTAGAACAAAAAAACTAGACGTGGATTTTCCTCCATTAAGATCTCCGACCATATTTGCATCTGTAAAACCTTCTAGAATTGGCTCACCATTACCAAAGCAGAAACTCCACTTTAGTATGCCTATTAAGTATTTCATAATTCATTTTACTGCTTCCTAGTGAACCTTCCCTAGATTCAATAAGAATCTGCTTACCATCCCAACAACTTGAGCAACATCTAGCCTTGTGCACACCATTCCATACATCAAAGACCTTACTACAGATGAGTATGGAATAGAGGACATACCATATTTTTTCTTTTCTATTGAGGGGCATGCACGCTTACACAGCTTGAAATGTGATGCTAGTTGTGTGCTAACTAACTTGACATGCTTCATATTGAACCTTTCTAGCACTCATTTAATATATCTCTCCTGAGAAAATCACAATTTCCTATTTTTTTTTTCCTATCCCAGCTTATCATAATTCCTCCTTTAACTTACTGGTTTTACTAATGTCTTGACCCATAATCAATATATCATCAACATACAGAAGACAAATGATAAAGTTGTCATCTGAGAACTTTTTAACATACACACAAGCATCGGTATAAGTTCGCTTGAAACCATGATCTATCATAAAGGAATCAAACTTTTGATACCATTGCCTTAGAGCTTTTTTTAAGCCATATAGACTTTTCTTCAACTTGCATATCAAATTTTCCTTGCCTTTAGCTTTGAAACCTTCTAGTTGCTCTATGTTTATCTCCTCTTCTAAATATCCATGCAAAAAGGTTGTTTTAACATCCAGTTGTTCAAGTTCAAAATCCAAAAAGGTAGTTAGACCCAAATTGTCCGGGTTAAGGTCATCTTAACTACCGGTGAATAGAATTTATCAAAATCAATGCTCTTCTATTGACTAAATCCTTTCATTACTAGCTTCGACTTGCGCTTGACCAGCTTATTACCATCTCTCTTTATCTTGAACCCTCCTTTTTGCCTTTTGGAAGCTTTACAAGCTCGTATATATTATTCTTCTTCAAAGAATCCATCTCTTACTTCATAGTTGCAAGCCAAAGATTTTTGTCTTCACAAGATGCAACCTCTTGCATATTTTTAGGTTCTCCCTCAGCGGTAAGTAATAGGTACCTATAACTTGGATATCTTTTACAAGGTTTTTTTCTTCCTTATCGACCTTCAAAGCTACATTTCATCAACTATTGGATCCAATTGCTTCCCTACTAATTATCCTTAATAGATTCATCTTAATATTATACGGATGTTGTCCATATAGCTCATTAATATCATATTGTATCTTATCTCCACCAATATGTGTTTGCTGACACACTTCATCTTCTTCACCTATAGTCGAAGGAATTTGCAATGAGCTAACTATGCCTTTTAATGAGATGCAATGTGATGATTTATCTCCACTCAGAAGATCAACACCTCTCATGCTCCTAGAAAGCGACATCTTGGCTCTTCACCATCTTTTTTCTTTTCTTAGTCACAAAGTAGACAAACTAATCACTACGATATCTAACAAAGATGCAAGGTATTAACTTTAAGTTAAGCTTATTTCTTTGATCCTTAGGTATGTGTCTGAATACCTTATAGCCAAAAACTCTTAAGTGATGATATATGGGATCTTTGCCAATTCACGATATCTCGAGAATCTCAACTTCATTGAAACTGAGGGAGCTCAATTAATTAGGTAGACTGTAGTTCGAACTGCTTCTCCTCAGAATGTCTTTAGCAACATAGACATCTTTAACATATTACAAACCTTCTCAACAATTGTTATGTTCATCCTTTTTGCAACCCCATTAGGCTGCGAGTCCCTGGTCTGGTTTTCCCATGTCTGATGCCATGCGATGTACATTATTCTTCAAACATGTTATAAGTGTACTCCTATTTATTATTAGTTTGCAGGCGCTTTAGCTTCCTCTCAGGTTCCATTTCTACCCTTACACGAAACTTCTTGAAAGTTTTAAACACTTGACTTTTAGAATTCAATATGATCACCTAAGTCTTCCTTAACGCATCATCAATAAATGTAACAAAATATCTATTACCTCCTAATGACTCATCCTCAATAGGACCCTGAATGCATCAACTTAAACAACTCTGACTTCCTTATAGATCTTCTCCTGAAAGAGACTCTATGCTGCTTTCCAGTCAAGTAATGATCTTAATGATTAAGTAGTTATGAATCCTTCACTGGGATAAGGGATTTTCTAGCTTTTAACTTTAATCCCTTCTCACTCGTGTATCCTAATTGTTGATGCCACAAATTTAGTGAAGATTCCTATTCGGTTGTGTATAGTTCTCCATCATCGCACACCTGAAGTGTGTCTTATATAGTGAGTTACATAACTCTCCTCGGGTTACCATCATTGTGCCTTTGGACAATTTCTCCTTCTTATCCTCAAAAGTACGTTGAAACCTTTCTTGATTTAAAATATTCTTCGATAACAGATTCAGCCTTAGATTGGCGATGTGTCATACATCTCTTAAGGTCAGTAAGCATCAAATATTTGCCTGAACCTGGATATCACCCATATAGATTATCTTGGCGAAACTTTGGTTTCTTATCTTAATGTTCCCAAAATCTCCGCTCTTGTAGCTTAAGAAGTACTCCCCTTAGGAAAACAATAATAAGATGCTCTCATGTTGATTAGCCATTTTGAACCAACATTGCTTATATGAAAGCATTCATTAGTTGTACAAACTATTGACACCTTATCGTCCATGCTTGAAGCTGTTGTAGCTATTCTCTTATCATCGTCATCATTTTGATGAGTTTCCTTTTTCTAATCCCTCTTCCACTTATAACAAAACCTCTTAATGGGTCCTAGCATATCGTAATAGTGGCATGTCTTCACGTCATTGTCACCTTTCAACTTTGAATTCTTGTTAGACTTGCCACGACCATTGAGACCCCTACTTTTGTTCTTTCCCATACTTTCTGTCACGAAACCCTACACTTTGTTAGCTCCGATCTCCTTTCTTCTCATTTCTTCATTAAGCATACTCTCTTTGATTGCATGAAAAGAAAGCACACCTTCAGGAGCCAAATTGTTACTTGTCACCAATAGTATTTCCCAACTATCCGGTAACGAACTCAATAGGAACAGAGCTTGAATCTCATTATCAAGAATGATCTTCATTGTAGTAAACTTGTTGATTATGTCTTAGAAATCACTTAGATGCTCCGAAACTGATTTCCTAGCCTTCAACTTCAACTTTACAAGCCTTTTAATCAGAGAGGCCTTGTTGTGTGCAGTCTTCCTTTCATACAAACCTTCTAGCTTCTTCTATAGCTCAAAAAGATTTGTTTCTTAAGACACATGGTTGAATATGCTTATATGAATCCATTGTCTTATAGTGTCCAGAGTTTTCTGCTTCATTTTTTTCCCATTCTTTGTCTAATATCTTTTGAAGTTTTGAAGGAACATTATCCTTCACACCTTTGTCCACATCAATAAGATCAAAGAGATCCTTGCAATACAGAAGATCCTCTATCATGGGCCTCTATATTGAGTAACTTGATGACGTTAACTTAGCTATATAGTTGTTTCCACCTTCCATCATAATGGCTCTAATACTACTTATTAGGAGACAAATACATAACTCTCTAAAATATCAACCAAATATTAACGATAGGAAAGAACTCTCGTTATTGCAATAGTAGAAAATGTGAGAAGAAACTAAACAATGAAACAAACACCAAGATTTAACATGAAAACCCCTCTAGTATAGAGGGAAAAAACCACGAGGCAATCTGATGAATAAATTTACTAAACTTAATAAGGATTTACAAGAAAAGTTGACCTTTCACCCCCCACTACAACAAGTTATTTTACAAAGTTTTATGATCGAAGATAAAGTTAATATTACAATCAACAAACTCTCAAGCCAATCCCAAAAGTAAACAAACAAGGATAAGAATATAAACCTCTTTGCCCTCTCTCTGTTTTAGTCACTTTTGGATGTTATGGCCACACTCTCTATCTTATGTGTGGAGCAAGGCTCAAATGAGTTATTTATAGGTACCTCTAGCTAGAATCCTAGCTAAACTTAACTTGTAGATCACCTCTTATCTTAATTAGATTACATCACATTATCTAAAAAGATGACATCCTCTTCTAAATAAGACTCTATCTGATAGGATTTATTTACATCACAACTAACAAGATAAAAGATTACATCTATATAGGACTGATACATCCATATCCACGAAAATCTCCACTATCTTTAAAAAAATCCTCTCATATGATCTTTATCTTTTAAAGTTGATGCATACCTACTGTGATCTTAACCACCACATCATCCAAGATCTCAAAATAGGGCTGGACTCTCAACATTTCAGCCCTCACTCACTGTCAACACCTCCATCTATAATCCATTGACCCAACGTCTTCACTCATGCTACTTACATGCTGTCAGCACCTCCTTCAGTCTTCACTCATACCACTCACACTCCACTAGTCCACCTCCACCTCTCCACTCCCCTGTCCCCATAACTCCAAATCTACATCTATTTAACTCGTGACCTAACATGCATAACTTATTAGCTATTTGTCTAATTTTTATGTTTTTTGGTTGTGTATTATGATTTGTGAATGATTTATAAAATATGAATTGGGCTTGGGAATTGGAATTGGAATTGGAAATATGGAATTTGTTATCTGGAATTAGTTGTGCAAATTGTTTATGCTTCAAGAACATTTAATAGATTTACATCTAGTAAAGTTGTTTTAGAAAGGAAAACTGAGATAAATTTATATAAAAAATAAGTTAAAATTATGAAATAGATTATGATATTGAATTTATTTTTCTATACTCGATATATAATTAGACATTGTAAATTTATGAAGAAATGAAATTTTATTTATTTGATTTTTCATATTATTTGTTATTAAATAATCATAAAAATAAGATCAAAATAAATTCATTAAATTGTTAAATTGTTAATTGATTTATATGAAACATACAATTTACTAATTATTATTTGTAAATAAAAAGTATTTAATATATGATTTAACATATAACTAAATCATTTAATATATGCAACTAGGTTAAGAAAATAAAATGTTTACAGTTTTATATTGTTCATCGTTGTTATTAAAAAATAATATTACATATACTAATCCTATCTTATGGGTAATAAATACGCATCCATCATCCTATCTTATGGGTGGTTAAATACATGATAGAAAATAGTATGTAAATTTTTCTTTAGATGGGCATTGATTTATGAAGGAATACTCATTACTCAACATAATATGAAATTGTAAATACTTAAGTAAAAATGATTTCTTTGTATGTAGAATAATAAAGTCATTTTTGTAATGTATGTTATCATAAAGAAAGATGTAAGATAAAGTCTATTTAGATATGTTTATAGTTGAATATTGCATTTTTACAATTATAAAACAATGTTATATACAAAAACTTTACTTTTGAATATGAATTTATTAACTTAATTTTGACATATATCTTCATTTATTTTTATAGAAAATTAGAGTGGGAGTTCAAAAAGTTGTGATAATTCATTCGTTTTAGAAAGATTTGATAATCCAACTTTGACTCGTGGTAGATTAGTTCTTGGAATGAAGAACTATACCATTTGTTTGTATTGTAACAAGTATTTGAAAGTTAGCAAAATCACTAAATTAAAGAAACATTTAGTTGGGATCAAAGGTGATGTAGAGCCTTGCAAAAAATAAGTCATAAATTGAAATGTCAAACGAAGATTTTACTTGAAAAGTATCACCATAAGAAAGATAGAAGACAAAGACTGAAATACGAAATTGGTAGTAGAAGTTCATTTCTTGATGATTAGGTTGACAGTGGAGATGTTGAAGGTAGTAGTATTCCTACCTAGCAAGAAGGGAATCTTCAACATGATGTGAGAAAAAGAAAAAGATTTAATTCAAAAATGGTATTCCAGAATTGTAAAGATTTGCAATTCAAATTATATGTTAATGTGTGAGCGCAACAGAATGTGAAAGAAACTAGAGCACATTTAAATTCATTTATTCCAAGAAAAGGAATATATTAGATCATAAAAGATTGAATGACTTAGTCTTTGTTTGATACAATTTAAAATTTCGAGAAATATATGTTATTATCCTTATTAAGTTGAATATAATTTTTTAGTAATTTAGTTTTGTTTGTTTATTAAGACTCTTAATAAAACAAATTCTTCCGTAGATCCATTTTTTATTGACCATATCAATCTTTTGACGATTAAGTTTCTAAGGAAACAAGTTTCATATTCGATAGTGAATTGATAAATAAACTTAGATAAGAAAATATTAACATGTCATTTGGTGCAATGAATTTGAATGATGGTGATGATGAGGCTCATCTCAACGATAAAGATTTTGTACCAAATGAGAATTGAGATATTCGATTAAATGAAGCTTCAAGTTTTAATTTCACTTATATTTGATACATATGTTAAATATTATACACGTAATATAAATATGACTATAAATGTTTTTATTTCAAGTTCACTTCTAGCTGGTTGTTTCCTCACCGCGAATTCTTGTTATAATACTTATAGAATTATGGAACTTTATTATTTGTATTTAATATTTTGATGTAATTGTTATTTATTATATGATAAAATTGTAATATTTTAAGTACTTTGTATTATTTTTAGATTTATATTTATATGATGATTAAATAATATATTTTTATATTAATTATAGTTATTATTTATATGTAAATGTGAAAATAATATTAATAGAAATAAATAAAAACTTTATTGTTATAATTTTTATAGGCAAAGTTGATGTAAAATTATAAATTATATAGTATAATATATTTAAAGACTATTTTATAATGTTAAAAATTTTAGAACCTATTTTATAATTTTAAAAAATGACCTAAAATAGTATATAATATTGATTGATATCGATGCAGGACTGAACTGGAACTAAATGTATCGGTACTGGTAAAATAATTATAAAATTGACCCGAAGTCCTCCCCCAATTTCAAAATTTTTTGCCAACCTGTAAACCCTAAAACCCTAACATACAACTCATTTCGGACCACACTCAATTTCTCCTCACTTTGCAATAATGTATGGAGGCGATACAAGATCTCCTAAGCTCACAAATGAAGGTTTATAAAGATGCTTATGGTGATTTTGGGATGCCTATTACAATTCGTTAAAAAGACAAGCTTAATCCAAGTGCATGTGTTTATATATATATTATATTACTTTTGTTACATATTGAAAATAAATCATTACTTTATTTTGTTTATAATGTTACTTTCGTTGTCTTACTGTTACTTGGTAGGATCAATTCAAAAATGTTATTTCAGAATTATAAAAGTTTGCAATTCAAATTATGTGTCAATATGTGAATGCAACAAGGTGTGAAAGAAATTAAAATACGTTTAAATTCATCTATTCCCAAAAAAAAGGAATATATTAGATCATAAAAGATTGAATGATTTGGCCTTTGTTTGATACAATTTAAAATTTTGATAAATATACGTTATTATCATTATTAAGTTGAATATAATTTTTTAGTAATTTAGTTTTTTTGTTTATCAAGACTCTTAATAGAACAAACTATTTTGTATATCCAGTTTTTCTTGACGATATCGATTTTTTCACGTATTAAGTTTCTAAGGAACCGAGTTTCATATGTGATAGTGACTTGAAACATAAACTTGGATAAGAAAGTATTAACATGTCATTTAGTGTAATGAATTTGAATGATAATGATAATGAGATTTCTCTTAACGATAAAGATTTTGTACCAAATGAGAATTGAGGTTAATCCAATTTGAGCAGATATTCGATTGAACGAAGTTTCAAGTTTTAATTTTACTTATATTTGATATATATGTTAAATATTATATACGTAATATAAATACGACTATGAATGTTTTTATTTCAAGTTCATTTCTAGATGGTTTTTTCCTTAACATGAACTCTTGTTATGAAACTTTATTATTTTTATTTAATGTTTTGATATAATTGTTATTTGTTATATGATAAAATAGTAACATTTTAAGTACTTTGTATTATCTTTAGTTTTATATTTATATGATGATTAAATAATTTATTTTTATATTAATTATAGTTATTATTTATATGTGAAATATGTAAAAAATAATATTAATAGAAATAAATAAAAATTTTATTATTATAATTTTTAGAGATAAAATTGATGTAAAATTATAAATTATATAGTACAATATATTTAGAGACCATTTTATAATTTTAAAAGTTTTAGTGTCTATTTTATAATTTTAAAAAATGACCTAAAATAGTGTGCAATATTGATTGGTAAGGGTACAGGATTGAACCGGAACTAAGTGCATCGGTACCGGTAAAATATTTATAACATTGACCCGAAATCCTCCCCCAATTTCAAATTTTTGCGCCAGCCTCTAAACCCTAAAGCCCTAACATACAACTCATTTCGGACCAAACTCGATTTCTCCTCACTTTGCAACAATGTATGGAGGTGGTAAGTGAACAAACCTCTCTCTACGACGCTTCTTGTTCATATTGAATTCTTAGACAAATGAAATCTTTGTTTATGTGTCAACAACAGACGAGGTATCAGCTATAGTAATTGACCTGGGTTATCACAGTTGCAAGGCTGGTTATGCGGGCGAGGATGCCCCCAAAGCTGTCTTCCCTTCAGTCAGTATTTCTTTCTCCGTTTCTCCATTCATATTGTTATTTTTTTTGTACGTTGTGGTATAAAATTTTGAGCTTTCACATTCATATTTTGATTTCTTTAATTTCCAAAGGTTGTTGGGTCAATTGATCAAATGGAACTTGACGATTGTACCAGTAATGAGAAGAAGGACGCCAAGAATGATTCTGACAAGCATAAGCCAAACCTTAAATTATATGTGGGATCACAGTCCTTAGGATTTCGCCGCGACCATATGGAGGTCTGTATTTTCTAAATTTTTTGTATTTTGTCATTGTAGTTACTTTTGTAGGTAACGGGACAGGTTTTCTTGATGTTGTTTGTTTTGCTGTTTCATCAGGTACAGTCCCCTTTCAAGGATGGAGTTGTTGTTGATTGGGATATTGTGGATAGTATATGGGACCATGCTCTCAGGTAACCTGGATTTAGTATTTAGTGTATGTCTTATTTCTTCTTTTTTATTATTATGCGCTTGTTGGTGATCAAACTTTGTCTCCATGCCTATTAGGACATGTCTACTAGTTGATCCTAAGGAACACCCGATGCTACTTGCAGAGCCTTCATCCAACAGTCAGCAACATAGAGAAAGGTAAACTGTTACCTCATGCAATTTGTCAGGAGATCCTTTATACACTATTAACTCCAGTATTTATAGCATCTTCTTATTCATCGATTCTATGATAGATATGTGAAGGACTAGCCAGTATTATCGTGCTGCTTTGATATTTGCTGATAATGGTTTTTTAATTGCTTGTATGACAGGACAGCAGAGATTATGTTTGAAAAGTACAATGTTCCTGCATTATTTTTGCCCAAAAATGCTGTACCTCCCTACTCCATTCTGTCTCTATGTCCGACTTGTACTGTACTCATTTTTTAAGTGATGGTAGATTACTTTTCTTCGGTGATATCCTAATACATCTTGTTAACAATTTGTTGATGAAATATTTGAAAATCCCAGGTTCTCACATCTTTTGCTTCTGGGCGTGCTACATCACTAGTTGTTGATAGGTACATTGTTCAAAAATATTGATTACAGAATCTATCGCCTTTTCTTAGCTCACTTGGCATGTAAAGTTTTATGGTGAGAGACTTTGTTTGGTAAATTGAAGTAGGTCTTAGGTGATAGGATTCCTAGTTATTGCAAAAGATTGTATACTGACTTGCTGCTGCCATGCCAGCAGTTATCCAATGACAAGGGGGGACCTTTATTCTGAAAGATCTGGGGTTGCAAGTTTGTTAATGTTTTTCATTAGTAATTTTACCGAAAAATCCTGGCTGCAAGTTTGTTATTGTTTTCATTAGGTTGTCATATTTTTCTTTTCATTCATTTCATAAGAATAGCTGAGTTCATGTTTCAATGTGGAGCAATCTTTCCAAAGTCTTGATTTACCTTCACATGTTATGATTGTGGCTATAGGATGAAACATAGCCTAAAACTAAGTTAATTATAGCATTGACATGGTGATGTATACATGAAAATGATAAAGCCATCTTTTCATGCATGTTTGTGTCTTAGGAAGTCAAAGGCTTGAAATTGCAGCTGCTATACTTTGTGATATATGAGCTTGGATTGATGAATTTGTACTTTAGCTGTGTGCTGATCTTGTAGATAGATTTCTAAAGATTTATGGTTCTGAAGATTTCTTTGGATATTTTCTTTTGCACAATAAAGAAATGTAAAGTGCCCTTTATTTATTACATTTCTAAGTAATCATATTCTCTAAAGTTTAATCCCGTATTATCTTGTTTTGCTTCAAGTAGTGATGGTTTGTAACATTATTACCAGTGGTGGAGGATCAACAACAATTGTCCCAGTACATGATGGTTACGTCCTTCAGAAGGTACCTGGCTTCGTCATTATCAAGTGGAACATGTAAATTGCCAAGTTTGTATACATTGAATAAGCCAGCACAAACTTTTCTTCCTTTTACTTTTTCTGTAGGCAGTGGGCACTTCTCCTATTGGGGGAGAATTTCTTACTGATTGCCTGATCAAAAGTTTAGAGGGTAAAGGAATCACGGTGAGTTACCATTGATAAACATTCACTTTTAAAGGTGAGTTAATTTGAATTATCTTACATACTGTATGTTTTTTGGATGATGATCTTTTGCTTCTCATTTAGATAAAGCCCAGGTACTCTTTCAAGAGAAAAGAAATACGTCCTGGAGAGTTTCAGGTGTGATTGACATATAACTCAAATTGTATTTACCTATGTGTCTCTTTCTCAAATCTCCTATGTTCAACTATGCCACATAGAATTTCATATGTGCTAAGTCTGTTTCAACTGTTATTCCTCAGAATGTCAAATATATGATTTGAAGGGATTGCTTGATGACTAGATCTGAGAATTTGTTCCCTTAATTCCATAAGAGTATCAATGCAAAAATAAAACTAGATTTTGAACAGATGCTTTTGATCATTGTTAACCTGGCTTATGGGGAAGTCTTGTATTGCTTCTACCTGTTGATGTTCCACAACAACTTTTCCCCTCATATTTATTGGTTGAATTACTTGCTACAAGCTCACCAACTGATACGACACCTCCAACACATTAGGAGTCCTATTACGATTAGGAGTCTTATCTTTAATTACGATTAGAAATCTAT
>JANJEY010000007.1:4021551-4032974 GCA_024703695.1 Erythroxylum cataractarum | reverse complement strand
TCTTTTCTGCGTCTGCGTCTGCTTTTGTATTTGCGTCTGCGTCTGCGTCTGCTTTGCATTTGCGTCTGCGTCTGCTTCTGCTTTGCATTTGCGTCTGCGTCTGCTTCTGCTTTGCATTTGCGTCTGCGTCTGCTTCTGCTTTGCATTTACGTCTGCGTCTGCTTCTGCTTTACATTTGCGTCTGCGTCTGCTTCTGCTTTGCATTTGCGTCTGCGTCTGTGTTGACTTTTACTGTTTCAACTCCGTCTGTGTTGACTTAGTTTGTCTGTGTCTGAGTTCGTCTGTGTGCGTCTGTATTTGCCTTCAGTTATTTCAACTTCGTCTGTGTCTGACTTCGTCTGTTTTGTTTTTCTTTGTATTTGAACTCTTTTTGTTATACATCAAAATCATATTTAAGTAAAGTCATTTTGACTTAACAAAGGGAGTGTATCCTATCATCAATGCTAACTTAGTGACTTTTATGTTAATATGATGTCGGTCATAGACTTTTAAAGGGTGATTATCTCTCTCGATTGTAATCACTAGGTCCTAAATTATAAGCTCTAATTAAATTGAGTTACCAAACACGTAAACTCTTGACTAACAAAATAGCTCACAACCTAATTAGTTTTTAAGCATTCCAATCAACAAATAGGTCCTCACCCTAATCTCTCTCCGTATAATTATCGATTTGATTATTTGTGTGGTCTATTAGATTGTTTAACCCTCATTAACTAACCTAATCATTTTACGTTTGATTCACTCTCTTAATTTATTATCAAAGCATGCAATTACAATAAATAATCACAACACCCAACATCATTAACGACAAAAGCAATAGGATTAACATTAAATCAAGTATAAATCCCTAAAAGAAGTCATAACATCCTTAACCAAGGTTCATGATCATCAATTCCATCTCATACATAAAATGAGCTAAATAAAAGATGAAAAGAAGAAAAGATAATTTAAGGGATTGGAGGTTGAAGCAGCAGCTGAAGCTCTAATTTCTCTCTCTTCCTTCTTCCTTTTCCTTAGCTTTTTTCCCCAAAGTGGCAAATGGAGGCTCTCTTTAGGGTATCTTTCTTTTTCTTTTATATTCTTTTTCCATTCAGGGAAAAACTAGGTTTTACTCGGGCCCAAATGTCTGAAATAACCCTAAAAATTTGAGTTAGTAGGCAGTACCCACATCTATCATCGCATTTGGCCACGATCGTGGCACTTAAAATTTGCTTCTATCATTGTCGTGGCCAACGACGCCACGATTGTGGCCTTTTATACCTGCTTCTCTCATAATCATGGCCTTCTCTTCTTGCTTATATCACGATCGTAGCCTTCCGAGCCACGATCGTGGCACTTGTTCCTTCTTCAAACCATTTTTACTTGATCTCAAACACTAACAATTTCATCAAAAAAACCTCAAACACACAAAAATAAAGCTCAATATCATACTCTAACCCATATAACATTCAAAAAGAAAAACACATAATCACACTAACACAATTCTGAACCTAAACATGCACAAATAATCTAATTAACAACTAAAAACATACTATGCCTATTAAAACATCATGCAAGTTACAACTATCACCTCCCATTGAATTTCCTCACTATCTGCTGAAATTTCCATTTTTTGAGATCTTACTATCTCTATGCCATTATTCCCATCATACTCTTAATTTTCTCATTATCTACTGAACTTTCCATTTTTTGAATTGCTGTTGGCTCCATTTTTTTTATTCCTATTTTGGTTTACCACTTGTTCTTTCTTCCTCCTAGATTTGTTCATCTCAAATGGCACATCTTCTACTTGTTTTTACTTGTTATTAAAAACTTCCTTCCTTCTCCATTTTTTCTTTTCTTCTCTATTTTTGGGCTTCCACATTTATAAGACTCAGATAACATCTTCCGTAAGCATCCCCCTTCACCTAACTTTATTATTTTTAGAAAGTCAAGCAGCTGCCTGGACACATTCATATCCATACAAACTTTGGCATGACCTCTTCTCTTCATCATCATAGTGTTCTCATCCATTCCTAGTCAATTCCCCTAACTTACTGGAAATATGACTGATCCTTACAGCCGAGCAATACTCCAATATTATTTTGTGAAAATTCACCCATATAGGTATTGTTACTAGCTAAGTTCTATCAAGAGTTACCCCCCGAATCCATTTGTTAAGCAATATGGGACAAACTTGTACATGTCAAGATCTTGCATTCATCGTTTTCTTAGTATTTTCCTCAATATTAAATTTAAATAAAAAAACTCCTCTTTATTTACCATTGCACTTATAGACCTTGATTTCTCCATGCTTTTTGTCCTCTTCTTTGAACTATGCAAAATGCTAGCCTCCTCTCAAGAAAGAATCGCACTAAAGAGGTGTTCCACTTCAATGCGCCTTGCTTAAGGACCTCCAAAGGTGCTTATATTGGGTTATATTCGTTAGCAATGACAAATTGTAGTTTGCTTTGATTTCTTATATCAGCCGCAATAGAACTCCAAATCTTCTTACCTTTGTTTTGTTCTTGAGCCATTCTTCCTAGATCATCCCCTAGCAGTGGGAAATCAGTTGGGCTGAGTTTGGGTTTTTTCAGGTGTGGTTAATGGGTGTTCTATTTTGGTTTGAATGGGTTCCATTATTTTTATAATGGGTGATTTAATGGTCGAATGTTGGGTGGAAGAGGGCAAAGTTAATGAGGATGAGGTATGGCTGTCGGAAAAGGAGGGTATGTCGGAGAGAGATGGTTATTTTAGAAACTGTTTTTGGCACAACAAACTTTTTTTTGTCTTCCTAATTTTGTTCGTTGAACTTAGTTAACCAATTCCACTATTTTTTCATTAGATGATATTTTGAATAAAGAATTCTTCATATAATATATTGAAAAATAGGCATTAAAGCTCTTTTTTAAATATTGAATGAATTAATAATATTTAAAACTTGCCTGATTGACTATTATGTTAAATCAAATTTGATTAAATTTAATTTAATCATGATTAACTATTTTCATTTAGATAGGATATTTCAATATTTTGAACATTACTTCCTCCTATTAACTTTTTTTAAAAAATCAAATCCTAATGGAGGGTGAGGGGAAGTAACTATACTTTGTTCTTTAGACTCGGCGTAAGACCCCCTTGTTTTTTTTCTTTAATATGTCTAAAGTGTTAGACTGGTGAAGGTGCTCATAAGTTGAAAGAGCTAGGAGGCCATTAGTTTATAGTAGGCATAAGAAGAAGTTAGCAAATCCTAGCACGTGAGTTAGTTACATATTAGTGACAGGTGTCATTTATTAATTGGGGTAGGATGGGATATAAAAGGAGGGGAATGTTCTGTAAAAGGACAGGCATGTATTCTGCAGTAAGAATAGTGTTTGGGAGGTGCAGCCCCTCATATAGGCTGATCAGTGTTTAGGTTGTAATAACCAATTTCTACAGAATATCAATATACAATACGGAATCGATAAAATTGCTTTGATCCATCTGATTCTTTTATACTCATTATACTGACATACTTGGGTGAGTTCTATCAATTGGTATCAGAGCACGTTCTTGGTGCCATTAGATTGAATTCTTTTCGGTAGTGGATGGTAGTGACAAGAAGCATGGAGAAGATTGACTTGCTAGAGAGGAGTGTAGCAAACCTAGCTGAGATGTTGGAGAGAAATGATGAAAAGACACGTCGACTGGAAGAAGCATTGTTGGAAATGATGCAATATGTCAAAGGAAAAGGAGCAGAGTCCTCCAAGGGAAAATCGGTAGTGGAGACTGTCGAAGAAACCGAAGGGAATGGAATCGGTGAGTCGGCAGAAACCAGGCAGGGAAGTAATGTGAGAGGTGAGAGGGTTAGAAGAGTTGAAGCAAGAGAGGAAGGAAGAGTTTACGAGGAGAGGGGAAGAAGGTTAGAGATTCCAATCTTTTTTGGAGAGGATGCTTATGGCTGGTTGAATAGAATAGAGCAATACTTTCAGTTTAATGAGGTGGTCGACAGGGATAAAAGGGAAGCAGTGGTAGTGGCGATGGAGGGTAAGGCTTTGGTGTGGTTCAATTGGTGGGAGGCGCGGAATGCCGCAGCAGATTGGGGAGAGTTTAAATCGGCTGTGCTCAAGCGTTTTCAACCGACATTAGCTAAGAACCCATATGAACTGCTGTTTGGGTTGTAACAATCTTCGTCCGTAATGGACTACCGTGAAAACTTTGAGCTGTTAACAGGACCATTGCGGCACATTGATGAAGAGATCCTCACTGGGTTGTTTTTGAATGGATTGAAAATGGAAATCAGGGCTGAACTTAAGCTACACCCTGCTGGATCTTTGGGTGAGGTGATGGACATGGCGCTGTTGGTGGAGGAGAGGAATTTAATAGTGAAGCATGGCAGTGCTAATCTCATGCAGAAACAGCCCTTCCACAAACCAGCTCAGTTCCACCGATCAACCACAGTGGATTTTCGACCCAGACCACCAGCTGTTTTGGAAACGAAGGGGAGTCCGGTGGCTCCAAAACCGACTCCAACCCAGAGAGAAGAGATCGGAGGAGTTAGACGACGCAACTTCCGGCAACTCCCACCCGAACGAGTCAAGGAAAGATATGAGAAGGGGTTATGCTTCTATTGTGATGAAAGATTTAGTCCCAATCATGTTTGTAACAACAAACAATTCCGAGTCTACATCGTTGAAGAAGAAGGCGAGAATGAATTACTCGAGGAGGAGTTCTTGGATGCCGAAGGTGAGGACAGTGAAGGTAAACAACTACAGCTGAATATGATGAGTGTGATGGGGTTAACTACGAAAATATCATTTAAAATATGGGGGAACTTGAATGGAAGACAGGTGGTCATATTAGTGGATTGTGGGGCCTCCAATAACTTTATCTCAAAGTCTTTAGTGGAGGAGTTATCTCTACACGTGTTAGACACTCCAGCCTTCTTTGTACAAGTGGGGGATGGATATAAAATTAGAGAAAAAGGGGTCTGCCAAAAACTCCAAGTGGAGACGCAAGGGGTTAAAATAACAGGGGATTTCTTTTTGTTTGCTTTGGGTGGAGTGGATGTCGTGTTAGGGTTGGATTGACTTGAAGGTTTGGGTGATATACAAGCTAATTTTAAAGAGTTAACGCTGAATTGGAGGGAAGGAAATAAGCGATTCAGTTTGAAGGGCGAACCCGCATTAATGAAGTCAGTGGCTACATTGAAATCTCTCTACAAATCAGTGGGAGAAGGAGGAGAGGGCTATCTAGTCAGTGTAACAAGGAGGGAACCGCAAGTGCCAACCATGAAGGGGGTAGGGCAACTCCAGCAATTGTTAGCCGAATTTACTGATGTGTTCGCCGCACCCACAGGGTTGCCTCCTCAAAGGTGTCACGACCATGCAATCACCCTTAAACCAGGGGCTGAAATACCCACGGTAAGACCCTATAGATATCCCCATTATCAGAAAAATGAGATAGAAAAGATAGTGGGAGAGTTACTTGCTGCGGGAGTTATTCGACCGAGTGTAAGTCCCTTTTCTAGCCCAGTGATTTTAGTAAGGAAAAAGGATGGAGGATGGAGATTCTGTGTGGATTTTAGGGCATTGAACAAGGTGACTGTAGGGGATAAATTCCCAATACCGACTATTGATGAGTTGTTGGATGAATTAGGAGGAGCCAAGGTGTTTTCAAAGCTGGATCTTAAGAGTGGCTACCACCAAATTAGGGTCCGAGAAGAGGACACCCACAAAACGGCCTTCCGAACACATGAAGGTCATTACGAATGGCTGGTGATGCCTTTCGGGTTGTCCAATGCACCTGCTACCTTCCAATCATTGATGAATGAGGTATTCCGTTCCTACCTTCGCAAGTCCGTTCTAGTTTTTTTTGATGATATTCTTATATACAGTCCAGATTTTGAGCAACATTTGAAAGATCTAAGGGCTGTCTTGTTGATCCTCCGAAGCCATAAATTGTATGTCAATGAGAAGAAGTGCGATTTTGGCAAAGAGCAATTGCAATATTTGGGGCATGTAATCTCGGGACGGGGTGTAGAGGCTGATCCTTCTAAAATTGAAGAAGTTGCAAACTGGCCAATACCTAAGGATGTGAAAGCTGTCCGAAGGTTTTTGGGGTTCACTGGATACTACCGACGCTTTGTTCGAGACTATGGCAAGATCGCCAAACCCCTTACTCAACTACTCAAGAGGGAAGGGTATCAGTGGAATGGAGAGACTCAACAAGCTTTTGAATCACTTAAGGCGGCCATGGTAAACCTTCCGACTCTAGCTGTTCCTGATTTTTCTAAACCATTTGTTATCGAAACTGATGCATCCGGGAAGGGGCTAGGAGCAGTACTCATGCAAGAAGGAAGGCCCTTAGCTTATCTCAGCTGGGCAATACCTCCACAAGCGCTCTCCAAGTCAGTTTATGAAAAGGAGTTAATGGCAGTAGTGAGGGCAGTTCAAAAATGGAGACACTACTTGTTGGGGAGAGGTTTCATCATCAGAACTGATCAAAGAAGCTTAAAATATTTGACTGATCAGAGATTGTTGGGAGAGCAGCAACAAAGGTGGACAACAAAATTATTGGGGTATGATTTTGAAGTGCAATACAAACCGGGAAAGGAGAACCAAGCAGCTGATGCTTTATCGCGTAAAATGGAATGTGCTGCTATATCAACAGTAAAAATGGTGGATTTGGATGACTAGGAGGCGGAAATTAGGGCTGATTCGAAGCTTAACACTATCATGCAAGCTTTGTTAAGTGGGAGCAAGGAACACCTGGGATTTTCCGTTAAGGGAGGCAGATTATATTATAAGAAGAGACTGGTTTTGTCCAAAACATCTGGCCGGATATCGACCATTTTGAAAGAATTACATGACTCACCTATGGGCGGTCATTCGGGGTTCCTACGTACTTACAAACGAGTGTTGGGCCTAGTTTTTTGGGAAGGGATGAAGAATGGCATTAAAAAGTATGTAGAGGCATGTGAAGTGTGTCAACGCAACAAGTATCAAGCATTATCCCCTGCTGGTCTATTACAGCCATTACCAGTCCCTTCGCAAGTGTGGGAGGATATCTCTATGGACTTCATTGGAGGTCTACCGAAGAGTAAGGGCATGGACACCATCATGGTGGTAGTCGATAGGCTAACAAAATATGCTCATTTCCAGCCTTTGGCCCACCCCTTTACTGCTTCAGATGTGGCTGCCCTTTTTGTTAGAGAAATAGTGAAGCTACATGGATTCCCGGCCTCAATAGTTTCCGACAGAGATAGGGTATTCACGAGCAGATTTTGGTCTGAGCTCTTTAAGCATGCAGGTACACAGCTGAAGTTCAGTTCCGCCTATCACCCCCAAACCGATGGACAAACGGAGGTCACTAATAGATGCTTGGAAACATATCTCCGTTGTTTCACCGGAAGCAAGCCGAAGCAATGGACTCAATGGTTATGTTGGGCGGAATTTTGGTTCAACACTAACTACAACAGCTCTACAAAAACTTCTCCATTTTATGCTCTATATGGAAGACCCCCACCCACCTTACTTGGCTATGCAGGGGAGTTGTCAGCAGTGGAAGAAGTAGACAGACTTCTTAAAAAACGAAATGGAGTTATTACTGAATTAAGAGACAACCTATTGAGATCTCAGAATCGGATTAAAGTCCAAGCGGATAAGAAACAAAGAGAAGTGGTGTACACAGTGGGAGAAAGGGTATACCTGAAAATCCAACCATACAAGCTTCGATCCTTGGCACGGAAGTTGAATGAGAAACTCAGCCCCCGTTACTATGGACCTTTTCTGATTATTGAAAATATTGGAGCAGTGGATTATAGGCTGGAATTACCTACATATAGTAGAGTTCACTTGGTTTTTCATGTGTCATTGCTTAAGAGGGCTGCTCATAATCATTTGCAGATACAACCCTTACCTAACCAATTAACCGAGGAGTGGGAGCTTGATTTCCAACCCGAGAAGGTATTGGGGACCTGAAGGGATGCTCATGGGAATGAGGAGGTATTAATTTAGTGGCACGATCTTCCTACATTTGAAAATTCATGGGAATCTTATGCTGCAATTGCTGAGCACTTTTTGACATTTCATCTTGAGGACAAGGTGCAAGCTTTGGAGGGGAGTATTGATAGAGCTAGGAGGCCATTAGTTTATAGTAGGCTTAAGAAGAAGTTGGCGAATTCTAGCAACACGTGAAGTTAGTTACAATTTAGTGACAGGTGTCATCTAATAATTGGGGTAGGATGGGATATATAAGGAGGGGAATATTTTGTATGAGACAGGCGTGAATTTCTAGACTGTGAGTGTGTTTGGGAGGTACAACCCCTCATATAGGCTAATTCTTGTTTCTATGTATTGGCTTATTCTATCGAATATCGAAATACTATACTGAATCGGTGAGATTGTTTGAATCCATCTGTTCATTTATCCTAATAGAACATTAACTTGGGTGAGTTCTATCAGTAAGTAAGCTTAAAACAAGGTAAACCACAGTAGTTTGGTTGCTAATTACCACTAAAAGGGTATGTAATGTTGGTAAGTTGATGAAGGCTGTGGTAGATAACCATTGACTTTGAGTATGATAAGGGTTAGAGACATTTGAAGTCAAAGCAACACATTATTGTTGTAAAAATAGACAGACATAGTTGCTACACTAAGTTAGAAACAACTTATCCACTCCTCCAACTGCCATCTACCTCCTCCACCATTTCACCGTAATACTTTCTCTTCAACTATGATATCTGTTTTTCATACTTGTTTAGCAATCAATAGATTTTATTGTTAATTAGTTGATAGCGAATTATATCAGCTAATTTAACCGGTAGAAAATATTATGATAAAATTAGATGTTTAATATTAATTATTTACATGTAAAATAATTTATAAAGGTTTAATTTTAAAAAAATATAATAACATTGAGTATTATATCTTAATATATTTTTAAATATTATAGTAAGAATTTAGATTTTACTTATTCTAACCAAAGCCAGATTTTCAAATCTTTCCGTTCAAGACAAAGTGAAATGGGTGATTCTTAACAAGAGAGAAAGGAGGGTCAATTCAGACTAATATTTTACAGTTAGTAGGTTTTGTTTTTATTATTATTATTAGTAGCGTATTATTTAATGTTGTTCAGATTATTATTATTATATTCCTTATCATAATTTAATTATGTTTGACTTCATTAATTTCTATTAACAACATTAAACTCCTTCTAATTAATATTATTATTGTTATTATCCTTATGATATGAATTATTATTATTGTTATACATCTTCATTATTATTTTAGTTATTGTTATTATTGTTAAATTTATTATTTATTTTGATTTCCATTATGATAAGAACGTTAAAATATTATTATTAAATTTCGTGTGATTATTATTAAATTTATTGGTGAGTATTTAATATATTAATACTCAATTAATTAATTCCGTTATTGATATTAAATTTATTTTTATTATTATTTCTATTGTTATTATTATTATTATTATTATTATTATTATTATTATTATTATTATTATTACTATTATTCCTTCCATTTATTAATTAACTTCTAATTATTTTAAGGTGTACAATTATTTAATATTTAGTTAATGTGATTATTATGATTAGTTTTGAACTTCAGTATAAATATTAACTATTTTAATGTAATTATTTATTTATGGATTAATAATATTATAATAATAATAAGACTATTTTAAATAAAAGTTATTATAAATTATATAATAAAAAATAATTACATTACTTATGTTGGACTTTCTTCTTATTTATTTTCTAAAAAATTGGACTTTCTCATGTTGTCATCATTAGTGTACTGTAGTCCAGCACCAACACAACATTCCACTACTTCTCTTGGGAAGGATAAAGCTAAACAGATAGCTACTCTAACTTCAAAACCTCTTGCAGATGATTCTAACTCTCAACCAGAGTCAGATGATGATATTACCCAGAGTGGTACATCAAAGAATTCTGCAACACCATCTAGTTGTTCAGTACTTGATCTCTTTGACTGGGTGGTGATGATGCAACCAAAGCACAACGCTTCCAACATCCTATTTTCCTCATCTCTTCTGCTACATCAACTTTCAGACATTATCACTTCCAAGCTGTATATGTTTTGTCTTTTATATACTTTATCAAACAATAAATTTATGCAGATCTTCAAACATTAGCATACAAAATAACATCTTCCCATTCTGAAAAGGTTAAAACCGAAGCCTTCTCTGTCATAAACCTCTGAGATTAGCCTACTTGCTTCCTAAGTTTTTGGTTATACACAACCTCACCTTAGCAATCCATTGCTAGACCTCCGAACGTTCAATTCCATGAATTAACTCTTTTACAAGGCAGTTAATTGAAAACTTTCATAGCTTTATTTAAGCAACCAGACAATGATTGTTGTTGCGAGCTTTATGTCTCTTTCAATCCCACTTTGCTCTATCAACTTGTGTATTCGCTGACCTTGTTCCTGTAAATGGTAGCTGCCACATAATCCAGTAATTGGTAACTGCCACATATTAATCAAACACCACACTCTCTGCTCTCATCCTATCAAACAAAGCAAATGCTTCAGGAAACATGTTGCTCTGCACATAAGCACCAATCACGGCTTTTCAAGACGGAAAGCCTCATCCACCAATCCCCAGCGAGAATAATCAAAGTAAAATGCCCTCTCGTACATGCCGTCAAAGACCATCCTAGATTCATCCAATTGCTTAGAAAGCCGACACGAACTCCAGATCCCAGCTTCAAAAAATGGGCATTAATTTGCTTCCCTTCTTCTATGCCATTAGCGGAGTAACAAGCTCTAACAACACCGGCAAGTGAAGCCATTGAGTATAACACGGTCTTGCAACAACTTGTGGGCAACGTGGCACTGCAGATGGCCTCTCAGAATACTGTTGTAAACGAAGGAATCCAGACGGGTAATTGTTTCAAACAGTTTGATAGCATCCTGTAAAGCACGGAATTTGAAGAGTTGGGTGATAGTCGACTTGAAAGCGGAGAGGCCAAGTGGGAATAATACTCTGAGCTGGGTAATGGAAGAGCAGTTCTTGAGGCCATCAAACACAATAAGGGGTAGACTAGCTTGAAGAAGAGGTAACGAAGATTAAGGGGGTGTTTGGAATGTATGTAATTGAATTCAATTCCCTTGTTTGGAAGCAAAAAAGATGGAAAAATTGAATTCTTTCATGAATTTAAACCCCACATTTTAAAGGGGTTGAATTCACGTTAAAAACTACGTGCACGTGAATTCAACCCTATTTGCTGCTGCTACCTCTCACAGCCGCCCTCTACACTTGTTTCCAGTAAAGACAACATGAATTGAGTTTCAATTCATGTTTTGATATTGATATTTTTTATAATAAATATAAAAAATTATGTTATTAATTCAATTGTTTTTATATTCAATTCAATTATATTTTTTATAATATAATTTCTGTTAATATATTATTAAATT
>JANJEY010000007.1:3933361-3960211 GCA_024703695.1 Erythroxylum cataractarum | reverse complement strand
CCGCTATTGATGGATCAACAGGTGGAACTGGAGAAACTTCACCTGCATTTCGATCCGTCTACGTACCAACAGGTGCGGGAATATATAAGGAATGAATCAACCATACCTCTAAACCAAAAACCCAATTAGGGTGATGAATCTTATCTTGATTATCAACTTCATCCATATAATTCATGCGACATTCAATGACTACCGACTGAGCTATCCATAATTAAAATAGGTTATAAGTAATATCAAAACACAACAATTCTATAAAGATAACATTTGAGATCTCAAGTTAAATGATCACTTATATATTCATCATAATGAGAATTTTCATAAACATACAACTAATGGTCCAAATAGATTTTTCATATTGGGTTAGTTTAGTGAACTTGTTCTCTAACAAGCATTGGCATGTTTTGTTTAAATATCTCTATACTTTATGATATCGACTACTTCCTTCATAAAAAAAATGTTAGTCTTTTTACGATCTATTAATGTCCAGTCTTAATAGAACAACAACAAAAAATAATTTAGGGATAATACATAAATGCAATATAAATTTCATTATAATTTCATTTGTTATGTATAATTATCCTATGGACTTTATCGTATACTTATAAACATGTATAAGATAAAGATGTCTTTAAATTATTTTGTCACTAATCTACAGCCAATCAATTAGTTGTAGGGCACAAACTAACATTTAAACCATCCCATAACCTACTACCAAAACGATCACATGATCACTGCATTCCCTTCAAACCAAACATTAAGTGTCAAATCATATTAGTACCATTACTACCAAAAAAATGGAATAGAAAAGATGGTGAGAGAACTTCTATAATATGGATTGGTAAGACCTAGTAATAGCCCATTCTTATGACATAATCTATTAGTTAAAAGAGCATATAGGGGCTAATGATTTTGTGTAGACTATCGGTCTGTGAATAATATGAAATTAAAAAAATACCTAATTTCAATGATTGATGGGCTTCTTGGATGTTTTTATGAGTTTATCAGATTAGTAAGGTATTACCATAAATTCATTCATCATTTTGGAAGCATTGTTGTCCTATTAATGTAACTCTCCTAAAAGGAGGGATTTACATACACTGAATAACCTGATTTAGCCTTCAAACAGTTAAATAGTTAAAATTCCAAGGGACTAGCGTCATGTGACAAGAGCTTGAGCCTAAGTAGGCCATCCAAAATAATAGTATTTTAGAGAAAATGTCATATCACAAGTTCTTTTGGTCCTTAGGTTAACTCCTCAGTTTAAAATTCACCCAAATTAGGCCTGATCTGTTGACTTTGAGTAGGGTCAGAATCAGTCTTGGCCTAATTGCTATGAATAACTGTAATATACCACTTCCATAGAATATATGCCCAAATATACCAGAGGATATTCAAGAATATACCCTACAAGAATGGCATGTTAGAGCAATCACATTGACTTATTTAAGACATCACATATATCACAAGCATTCACAAGATCAATTCTTCCCATTTCATTCACCAAAAATAAACTTACATAGTGTCATTACAACTCATAATCCATGTATATACATTATATAACATTTGAGAGTTTAATACTCTATACAAAATGTTTAACATGAAATGGGATGCTAAATTAAAACATTCTAACTAGACTCCTAAGATTCAATTGATCAGACCTTTGAGCTATTCTCGTCCCCAGAATGCAAGTACTAGACTTCTACTATAACACCTTCGTAGTTAGAACGCCTCTGAACCTAAAAAATAATATTTCAATTTTGATAAGTTTGTGAACTCAGTGAGTAAACTATCATTGATGTGTACACTTAATTCAGAACACCAAGATAAATTATAACCAAATTCAACAAGTATATCACGTCACATAGTATTGAATAACACATCACATTTTATCACATTTCAATAAGTACATGTACATAAACATTGCATATCACTATTTCAAATCAATTCAATAATTCTTCTCAATTATTCATATGATACATGTAAAGTTTAATATGTAAATGCACATGTGACTCCATTCTTATTTTTCTTTGTTGTGACCAAGCACCTTTCAACCTAATTATTGTTCCGTATCTGTTATGGATACTGAGCTCATTTTGACCAAAATCTGTTGTGGATTACGAGTCCATGTTATTTGAGCCTGTGGCTCCTTTCATCATTGTGGGCTTAAAGCTCTTTTCTCACATTGGTCACTCTGGTCACAACTCCTTTAACTGATCATGAATGTCAAATGCAATAATATAAATAATCTCACACATCATTTGCTTTCATTAGTGTAACTGATTATCCAAAATTCACATTCAATTTGAATTAAATAATAATTTAATGGATAATCACATAATCAACAATTGACATTCAATTTAAAAACACTTCTATATACAGTCCCAAAATATCAAACTCCTCAGACTAACAATGTTCAGAATTATAACAATCATATAAATAACAATTCAATAACTAAATTTTAACAATAAATAAATCAATCATAGTGAGAAACATCTAGGTTAACTCACCGTATGCTCCAAAAAAGCTATTGCCTCGATGATCAGGCAATATCTAAATGTTGATGATCACCTTGCGCATCTATCTTCATGCAATACACACATGATTCATAAATCACTCAATTATTTAATCAAATGAATATGCAATCATACACTTGTATATGTGTCATGTTTCAATGCATGCTCGATTGACTTTCCAGGTATGTATTCTTATACATAGATCTTGACTATTCACTTTGTGCTTATACACCGTAGGACCTTTCAAACATTATATTTTGTATACTACCATTTTGCAATCAGGTCTTTGCCTTTAAGTTAGCTTGATTTACTCTAAATTCATCAAACACACTTTACACTTATCCTTGAACATTTTCATGATAAAAAATCCTCTTATATCATGCACAAAATTGTTACTTTAAATATGAAATTTCAGCAAGCTAGATCTATACATTCACCAAAATTTTTTCTAGTAATATATATTCATACATTTACCAAATTCTCATTTATAATTACCCCATGTTCTTCAATGCTAATTCATCCATACCTTAGACACATTGCTCATGTCCTTAAGATCATGTTTGCATTAAAAGAACTCATTTATTCCTTTAACAAATCATAATTTCCATATTTGAATTCAACCACATCAAAACAGTCCATTCTTTGGGTTATGGCATCAATTAACTACATAAACTTATCAAGCTCTTAACCAATTGATCAAACAACAATCTAGGATCATTCCTAGACTTAATCAAGTATAAATATACCAACTTAGAGTGAAATTTCTCAGCTGGTTCGATATGCACATAAGGATGAAATTAAAATTTCAGAATTTGTCATCAACATCAACAATGTGTGTAACTTTACTATCTTCAATACTTCATGAATTTTACAAGCTTAGAGACATCACTAACACCTTAAATTTTCTAGAATTCATGGCCTTTAAGGTTACTTCATTTTAGGTTAATTTAACTTCCATATTGGATACACTAAGACTTACAAAATTATGTTCATTTACGTCATTAACAGTCACTTTTTACAAATACATCTACAACTCTAATTTTCCAGATTCGAACACACCTTAATAACCCCTATCTTTAGCATGAATTCCTCATCAATTATACTTTTAATCCCAAATTAAATCATCCGTACAACAACCTATAAACTATTATTTTTGTACATGTAAAAATAGAATAGAAAAGTACCCATTTATTCTCCATTTTCCAGCACATGTTCAACACTAATTCCACATCTACCCCTATTCAGTCATAATAAAAATTCTGCTAATATATATCACAATAGGACAATATTTCACTTACTTGATTAGCTTGAATGCCACCTCCAAATTTCAAGCTTGTTTAGCCTTAAATGTATTTAAGAACATTTCAAGAATAGTGAGGGAGTAGGTTGGTTTTGGCAATGACAAGAACATAACAAAATGTAACAATATTCTACCTTTAAAGCCATCTTTATGATGGATTTTACATGGGTTTTAGGGTGGTAATGTAAAAAATTAGTGTTGGACCCCACATCTGGGTTAGTATTTCCCACCCAGTGTGTGTTTGCGGGTTATACCACGGCATCCAACACAAATCAGTATTGTCCTCTTTGGTGGGAATCGAACATCCAACCTCAAGGTTTTGTTGCTTTTACAAGCACGCCTCTTACCATTGATATATAGTGAATGTGTTTTTGATGTGAAGGACATCAAAGCTCAATTAACCTCTAACTAGATTAATTTCTCAATCAAAGTTTCAGTCATACCAATAGTCAACCTGAACATACGTAGACTTTGACTGTTCATAACTTTCACTCCCGATATCGAAAAATTACAAACTTTATGGCTATAGAAAGCTCTTAACATAATCTAAAAGTTTCATGTAGAATATTTTCTCAAATTTTAACTAAATCAAAAGTCAACCCTCAAAGGCCAAAAAGTCAAACTTTTCACAATTCTTCATATTTTCACACTTTCTCTTTTTACTTCTTGCTATTTAACTTCATTTCAATCAACTCATCCACTTTAATTTCATAAACCATACCAAGCTACTCAAAACCCGAAGGTATCAAAATCAAAATCATTCTTTCCTTATCAATTTCCTCACAGTATAAATACCTTTATTTCACAATACACATATAAAACCACTCATTTAATTTCACTTCATATTTCTAAATTTCACTCAAAAATCGGGGTCTAACAAGTTTAGGTTACATAGGAAGAAAGCAGACGAAACAGAATGACAGACGAAGTAGCAAAACAGATAAATCAGAAAGACAGATGAAGCAAAAAGACAGACGAAGCAAAAAGACAGACGAAGCAAAAAGACAGACAACACAGAAAGACAGACAAAACGGAATCATCTGAAGATGATGCAACTCTTAAGACGAAGTAAAGTTAACTTAAGAAGAAGCAAAGTCAACTTAAGACGAAGCAACTCTTAAGAAGAAACGTCTTTACAAACGATACAACTCTTAAGAAGAAGCGTCTTTACAAACGATACAACTCTATAGACGATAAGACGTCATCACAGATGATATGACATCATCAAAAATGATATGATTTCATAACAGACGATACGTCTTTAAAGATGATACATCTTTACGGTTGATGCATCTTTACAAACGATACATCCTTACAGACGTAATGACGCCATCACAGATGATGTGATGTCATCACTGACGAAACATCTTTACATTTTGGGCTTGGGCCCCGCACGTCCGATCCCCGAGGCGGCCCCTCGGGTCGAGCTGGCGACGGGCGCCCGAATACTATCGGACCCGATCCCAACATCCATACAAAGAACCATTCGATTCGTATAACAATACATACATATTGTATGTATGTATTGTTATACATACATACAATACATACATATAAGTGTGCGCCGCGACGTGCCGCGACGTGCACCCTACTCGTATGTCGCGGCAAACATAGGTTCGCACGTCGCGACGAACCTTTCCCCACACGTCACGGCGAATTTAATTTTCACTCGTCGCGACAAACTCGCACGTTGTGGCGTGTTCATATGCACGTCGAGATGTACGAGCCTGGAGAACGACTCCGAACCTGACTTTTCTGCATTTTCCAACTTTAATCCTTACCCAAATGCAAATGTAACACATCCAAAGCATAGATCAAGTCTTTTACTACAGTTCTAACCCATTCTAAGCTTCCAATCCATCCTAAGATCATCAACCCAACGATTTATCCATAGTTTTTACCCAAAACCCTAAATCATCGATTATGCTCAAACCAAGCTATGTTAATGTTTAATCCATCCAGAAACAAGATAAAAAGGATGTAAACTTACTGATTGAAGCTCTAAGATCGTCGAAACTCGCTAAAATCGCAAACTCTTTTCTCTTCTTCTTTCTTCACCACCGACGGCTACTCCCTTCTTCTTCTTCTTCTATTCTTTCTTTCTTCTTCCTTTCTCTTTCTCTTTCTAATTCCCTACTTAGGGCAAAGATAGTATTAAGACCATATTACCCCTCCTAATAAGCCTAAATCCATTCCAACTTAAATAAACTTCCCAAAAAGCCCTCATAAACTTTTACCCATTAATTCTCATTTAACCACAATTAAATCATAATTATCCACTAATGTTCCCAATTTAATCAAACTAAGGCATAAAACCACAATCATCACAATTCATACTTAATGTAATCATATAAACAAAAAATCGTGGTCTAACAACTAAAAACTAATCTTCAGCCACCACTTGATCGACCTTTGAACCATAACTTATTCCAAAATGTAGTCTTAGCAACTAAATCGTCGCTTTATCTTGAACCTAAAATTTAAACCTATTTGCCAATACTTTAGAAATGACCTTATATAGGAAGTTTGAGCAAGTTATTGCCTTAAACTCTCCAAAATTGGAACGATTTGATGTTTTAGGAGTCAAAAATGGAAAGGTCTTATTGATTTCTTTGAGTAAAAGCCTATTTTCAAAAGCATCCAAGGCTGCTTCAATCACCATTTTGCCAATTTAGGGCTAGACATTTTAATAAAAGAAATCATTCAACCTATCTAACTTTGGGCCTTTGTCCATTCATTTGGAACACCATTTCCTTATTATCAATCACTTCCACCAATTCTTCCTTAAATCTTTGTTAGAAAAAATTCACTTTAAAAATGACTTGAACTTTTAGACTGTAGAGTTTGAGGAAGATTTGAAACCTAGGGTTAGTTTGAAAAATTTGATAGCCTCTTCCATAAGATCCTCATGTTTAGTGATCAAACCCCTATTAGTTGTTATAATAAAATAGATTCTATTGAAGTTCCTTTTGGAAAGTACAGTGTTAAAGAAAAATTTTGAACAAATGTCCCTTTCTTTTAGTTAATTCACTATTGCCCTTTGTCTTAAGAGAATAGTGATCATTAATCGCTTGCAAGTAACCTTTTAGTTTTTCTTTCTCCTCCAAGTTCAAATATTTATTAGTAGCATTTTCTTACAACCTTTATTGGATGTGTCGGAGCTTCTCATTAGCAACTATAATACTCATTCTTATGTTTGAGACTCTTGCTGCACAAAGCTTCTTCAGCTCATATGTAATAACCATTTAATTTTGGACACATTTAAATTTTGCACACAAATGTGTCGTTTAGTTCCCCTTTCCTTTGTTTTCATCCCCTTAAGTAATGCTATGGAAGCCACTATTAGAAGTCAAAAAGTTATTAAGTCTTCCTATTCACCTTCTTAACCATCTCACTAATCTTTATTAGGGAGTGATCTAAAACTAGAGGATTCGTGGAAGTAGCTTTACTCTTAGGAAAGCCAGTTAGCCATTCTTAGTTACCTAAAGCCCTGTTTAGCTTTTTTATCAGGAACTATAAGGTTCCTTGCTTGTTGCTCTAGGAAAACTTACTTCCCTCAATTCTCAGGTTTACCAATCCCATCTCCTCTATATAATCCTTGAAATCTTTAATGAAATTTCTGAAACTGTAATGGCCTTTAGCTTTAGTTCTATACAAGATAACATTGAAATCATCATATATTTCCCAAGGCCTAAAGGTTGCATATGCCTTCTTTAGACTCTCCCACAACATTTTCCTTTGGAAGTTATGGTTTGTGTTATATAAAAAGGAGTCATAGACTTGTACTTTATCCTCTATAAAGTATAGTCAAGTATGTACACATAGTTCTTCCATCTTCACTAAGTCAGAGTTATATCCTATAATTATTCTTCCATAATAGTGTTATTGATGGCTGGAGATAAATTTCCAATGAGGCCCCAAATATTTTGGCTTTTCATATTCTCCTCTGTGATTTTAGTTTCCAAAAGTCCTAAAATGTCTGGTTTCTCATCAATAACAAAATCCCTTAAAGCTTCTACCTTTTTAGGTAGTTCAACTTATACATATTCCAAGTTATTATATTTATATTGATGAATGCTTTTCTTTAAAGCTCTTGCTCGTACTTTCATTTCTTGACTTCCTCCTTTAAACACTTTGGAATTCACTCTCCTTGGACTCCTTTTCTCCACTTTCATGCCTCAACACTTGAACATACCTTAAGGGCTTCATCTTCATATTATGTTTGTATTGTTTCTATCAGTCCTTGTTTGGCTTTGAAATGTGATACCCCCTCCTCCACAGGTTCTATCCTAGCCCCTTCTAATGTTGCATTTTTCGTTGAAGATTCCTTATCCTACATCTCATCAATGGTATATATTCTAGAAGCTCCTTTGATCTATAAAAAATTATACAAATCCTAGCAAATCTTATTTGCCTTCTTCTTGCTGTATTCACATCCACACAAACGGGTTTCCTCATGTAGCTTGCAAGTAAACTAATGCACATCTTTATCTAGTATTCCGATGGCATATTGTGTATGTTCACCCAAATCAATGTGTATTGATATCTGATACTTCCATATTGAAGCCTAGTTTCCATGTTTAAATGAATAATGGATGTTGTGATACATGTCATGGCCCCTACTTCAATACTTTCAATCCCTGGTATTGAGAGGAGAAGGTGAACATAATCGAGTCATCTTCAAAAAACAATACTTCCTTCAGTCCTCTCAAGTTCTAGTGGTAGTTTACTCATCTGTCTAGGACCAAAAAAGGGTACCTTTTCTTTAAGAAAATAATATGGTTTCCCTCGTATCTTATAACTCCCAACCTTAGCACCTCCGGTTCTGAGGCTACTATTATCCTTCCATCTTTATGCTCTTTAGGAGGGTAGTAGTGCAAGATGGCGGTAGAGTTATCCCTTACCACTTGCTTTCAGCTCCTTCTTGATACTGAGTTAGATATTTCCTGGGGATGAGGAACACTCACAAATGATAAGCGTGGAAGGGGCTGTGGGTTGAAGGGTAATAAAGTAAATTCCTCCATTATGAGATTATGTAGGGAGACATTATTTATATAGTCAACTAGGCTCAAGGCTCATACCTCACAAGGTAAGTAATAGCTTTGTCAGGACAAAAGTCAAAATATCGTTTCCTACAACAATTAAAAGATGAGGCAGGAGCAGAGAACATAGGAGTGTAAAAAGTTTTTGGAATTTTATAGTGAGTTCTATTGTCACTTTACAAATGAAAACTTCCGCCGAGGTTGCCGCTACCTTTAAGTGAATGAGAATTTTATAAGATGGCCTTATAAAACTACGTATGTGATTTGACTTTTTTGTTTTGTGTGAAATGTAGGGAGAAAATCAAGTTGAAACAATGGAGCCAAATTGAATGAAAAGTGCAGGAGATGATGAACAAGGAGGTACAACCCAAACTCGAGTGTTGGAAGAGTTTTTAGTTGCAAGTAGTTGAGGGATTACACTACTTAAGCACACTGGAGGAGAAAGTAAGCACTACAACAAAAAGTAGGGTAGAAGAAAATGTTGAACTAACAAGAAAACGAGAAAAGGATGTATTAAAAGAGGGATGAGAAAACGATTGGATTAGAAACCATTGATTAACCATAGAGACTAACTGAAGGTTGAGATAGGTAGAGAGTAGTAGAGAGATGTCACGAGGGAAGAGAGAAGTTGCTAAGTTGGAGCAAGTTTTGACATAGTACAATTTATATAGACCTTTTCATTTGAAATAATTTATTTCAGTGGTCTTGACGTAGGATTTATAAGCTCGAAAGGAATTTGCAAAGTAAGATCAAAATGGAGTGAGTTTACAAAGGCTATATAACCAACTTACAAGAAAATACATTTTGATAAATAAAGTTAAATAAGTTCTTATTTTAGAAAAGAATAAGGCAACAAGACAATATGGTATATGAATAATGGATGTTCAAGAATCATAATCATAGATACTTCAAATTTGGAGACAATAATAAGGGTAAGATGGTAGTATAAAGTTGGTAAAATGATGACACTTAATTAATAATCTATTTTTTATTGCTAGTTTAAAGTGAAACTTACTGATTGTTAATCAACTTTATGATAAGAGAATTCAAGTATCTTCTGGTGTTATAATTAGGTTAAAGATAATTTTATTATCATTTAGGAAATCAAAAAGAAAATATTTACTAATATACATATGTAAATCATCTCTTAGTCATAATGAGAAGTGTTTATGCTTTCAAGTGAATAGGCATAAATTTTGAATAGAAAACTTAGGTATGCAAGTATGTAACTCATCTCTAAATTGGAGAAGCAACAATTTGGCAATGATCTATCTAACGTTAGATTGTAAAAGGGAAATATATGAACCAGGTGGGGATAAAGTTGTGTACTATTGGATCTTTTTAGACCTCGTGTCTTAACAGGACTCCCACTAGATATTGTTGTTATGATATTCTATTTAAGTATATCAATTCTTTAAAAATTTATCATTAATTATTTATGTTAGTTTTCAAATTAGAATTATAATTCCAAACATTGATAATGATTTTTTTAATTCAGTATATCACCAAATATCATTTTATATACTGAAATTACATTTATAAAATATGCAAGTGCTTGATTCACTTAGAGGAATGATATGAATATAGTGAAGAATGGAAATAATATAGCTTCAGAATGAAAATGATATAGCTTCCACTTCCCACTATATTGGAGGGTATATTGCCCAGAGAAGAAATATAAAAATGCTATTTATTCAATTATTATATATTACCAAGCATCTTTTTCATTCCATACCTATTACTTTCTTCTCATAGTAACTAACCAAACACACCTTAAACTATGTATAAAAGAAACCAAATTTGCAAAATAACTCTTTTATTTATAACTTTATTTAAATCACTAAATAAGTTTTATAATTCAATTAGCTTTTTTTCAATGGGATGTTGTTTCTAATTAGGCTTTCTTATCATTCTAACACAATGTCATCTTAATTTTGTATTAAATCATATGTAATAACCAACTTTAATCATTAATATAAAGAACATTGTGGTAAATATTTTTAGTGGGTAAAAGACAAACTTTTCTTACAGTTTAAGAAATTTTAAAAACCCCTCGAAAACCCTGTAACGCTTCAGGCGACATCCCAAGATCCATATAAGTTTCACCCTTTCGTCAATCGCAGCATTCCTCCAATGCAAGTATGTATCTATTATGATGTTATCGACGTTCTTAACTCTCTGGATTCCCTGAAAGCTCTTCGGTTTATCTCTTCCCAAATCCCTGAGACCAGGTAAGACAACGCAACTTTTAATATCCATTCCTCTTGTCTGTTCTATTGGCGTGGTGTGTTGTGTTGTGTTGTGTGTGAGGACTGACTGACTGAGGAATAGACGACGACGCTGTGCATGTGTTGTTCGTGCGTGAGCCGTGACCGTGAGGAAGAGACGGTGGGGTAGTGCCGAGTGCAGAGTCGCCGGAGAGGAGAGTCACCGGAGAGGAGAGACCGAAAGACAGAGAGAGTGAGAGAGAAGTGAAACATGCGAGACAGTGAGAGAGAGAATTTGGCATTGACGCCGGCGGAGTGCCAGAGGGGGGTGAAATTTTTTTTTTTTAACAAATTGGTCCTTAATTTCAGAAAGCTTACGGAGAGGAGAGACGATGGGGATGGTTTTTTTGGCCGGAGATGAAAGCGGAAATTAAGTTGCTACATGGAAAATTTCTTTTGTTCCATTGTAATTAGCTGTTGTAGCGGAGTTTAATCAAACTGTTTTTCTAGGGCTAAATGATCTTTTGTTAGTTGTTTGGGTTAAAAAGCTGAAAATCGTTTACTTGTTGGTGCCCTTTATTTTGGAAGGATGAATTCAGATACTGGACATTCATTGAAAATGATCAATGTTAAAATTTGTTTTTTGGTGTTACCACAGGTCAGCTTGACCCGGATACACCCTTTACTGAGTTTCTTCCCAATACTTAGAAGAGGTGACACTCATAAATGGCAATCATGAGGCTTCTTTTAGCTCAAGGTCGTTGTCACTACCTAGCCAATCTGGCCTTTCAACTCTACCCTTCTTCATCTCTGCTATTAATTCACAGATCACTTTCTTCTGATTCAAAACCCAATACAAACCCCACATGGGCTCAGAATCAGTCTGTATCAATAGAACCAATCTCCTATCCCATGAAACCAAAAGATGAAACTCCTCCAACTGAAGCCAAAATCTCATCTCCCCAAAATGTGCAGCCACCCCAACAAGAGCAACAAGTCTCTAAAAGAAAACTAGAATTCACAGAGGAGCCTCGAACTAGTTGGACACGAGCAGATACTCGTTTTGTCAAGGATGCACCTTCAATATCACCAGTGTCTTATCCATCTCGTGTTGCACCATTGCCTGAAGATAGAGTTACCATAGAAGATGGGAAAGAGAAAGTTGAAGGAGAAGTGAAGGAGAGTGAGGAGTTGAAGTCGGAGAGAAAGCAGATAGAGGAGAGGACAAAGAGAATATTTAGGCTTGTGGAAGAGGAAAAGAAGGAGTTGGTGCCTTTTCCTAGATTGCTAAAGCCTGAGAAGAAGGAGAAAAAACCTATTTTTGACTTGATGGATGCTATTAGACAAATCAAGGTTAGTTATAAGTTTTCTCTTCCCCTTGTAAATGCCAACAGATGTTTGCTTCAGTTTGCTTTTAGTGAAAATTGCTCTTTTAGTAATTTGCTAAGTACCTTATGATATTTCCCTTGATTGTTCAGACTCATGGCACAAAGACTTTCGATGAGACTGTTGAAGCGCATGTGAGGTTGGATATTGATAAATCTCGTTCTGACCTGGTACGCAATATAATGTTGGAATAGTTTCTTTTTTTCTTTTGTTTCGTTTTGGTTTTTCAAGTTAGATGCACTGTGACATATTCTGTAAGTTTCAGATGCTCATGTGTTGAAAGGATATAAATTCTTGCATAGGCAGTAGGTTGCTTTAATATTCATGTTTTGGACCTGGTGAGGTGTTTTTCTGATTAAGGTGATGAAGATTTTCTAGGGTTCTCTTCATTAGTGATTAACTAAACTTATTTTGCCTAATGTGCTCTCTATCTTAGTTTTTATGAACTTTTTCCTTGTCTAAAAGGCATAAATGTCTATATACATTGGTCTCTTAACTTCTCTTTTCTAGTGTGAAGATTTCATATTCTTGGAAAGCAGCATAAATATCTTATACACATCATTTTATGGTTTGAGTAGTCATGTATGTGTATCCAATAGCTAGACTGGAATATATTGAAGCTGGTGATATCTGTTGTATCTTAAGCTGCTATCCATGCTGAAGGAATTTTGAGTCCAGGTCTTTTGTTTGGCTGCAAGAGCATTTGCATACTAAGCTAGATAAGGTTTTCAGGGGTATTATATCCTTACTTCTGTCACAAAAAAGGCTCGAATTTACACTTTGATCATCTTATTTCATCTGCAGATAGTTCGTGGTACCTTGACTCTGCCTCATGGTGGTAAAAAGGTACGCCTAGTACTTGCATCAAAAATAAAGGGTTAACATTGGTAATTGATTTTCTAGTCATTACCTTTCAGGCTCTTAGGATTGCTGTCTTCGCAGAAGGGGCTGATGCAGATGAAGCTAGAGCTGCAGGAGCTGATGTTGTTGGTGGTGTTGAGCTGATTGATGAAATAGCTAGTACGAGTTCAAACTATTTTTAATGCTAAAATCATTATAAACAACAATAAAGAAGTGAATTCTAGTATTTTAAGGTTTATCATTGTGCTATTGCTGTCTTGAAGAAATCAAATTTGGGATTAGATTTTGTTCTTAGTCCTATTTATCATTTTTTTCAGACTCTTGTCTCTAATTTGTCTTTGATGAGATGGGGATGACTATTTTCACTGTAATAATATAATACTTTTTATAGCCTTCTAATCCACCTATCTTTTCATTTTTTTAAATCTTTTTTTAATTCAAGTGTTAAATCTCTAAAATTTAATAGAATTTGGATTTGAACATCTACAACAACGCAGGTGCTGGCAAGATTGACTTTGACAAGTGTTACACAACTCCTCAATTGTATCCTCGTGTTGCTAAGGTTATCTGGCTCTAAAAAACCCATAAGATGTTTTAGTTACTGAGTTATTTCTATTTTTCTAAAGTTTCTTCTCCTTATTTTTCAGCTGGCAAGAATTCTCAATCGTCATGGTTTGATGCCAGATTCTAAAGTGAGTTAATGTAAAGAATTTGCTTTACTTATCTTTTCAATGATCCTCATCAATGAATTTTATGTTACATCTTGAGCAGCAAGGTACAGTGGTCACCAATGTTACTAGGGCTGTAAAAGATGCAAAAAAGAATCAAATTAAATTCAGAATGGACAAAACAGCAATTGTGCATGTGGGACTTGGCAAGGTACTGGTGAATCGTTAATCTTGTTTCCCAATAGGATCTTCGGAAAACCTGTAGCCCTCTAATGCACTTGCATCATCTTTGACAGCTGAGTTTCACTGATGAGACTTTAAGGGAGAATGTTGGAGCATTTATGAATGCTCTCTTGCAAGCGAAGCCAGCAGGTTTAAAGAAGAGTAAGTGGGATATATTATAATGTCTACGGTTTCATTGTTATGGTAAAAAAAAACTTTGGTGAAAGTTGAGCTGGATAATCAGGCTTCCATTCATCCTATAATTTCTATTTTCTTAGTTAACTCCTCTTTATTTTAGTTTTCCCTACTGATATGACTATAATGTAACAAAGATACATTCCCTGTTGTTTTCATTGAAAATATGATATCTATCCTTAGTTGGCAGAAATTTATTGTTAACTCTGTAATGGAGTTAACAAAAAAAAATTCAACATGCTTGGGTTTCTTTTTTACCTGAATTAGGACTGGTAGCTGCAAACATAAATTAGGACTGAAATTGTATAGTATAGTAAATAGTTATCACTTAGGTGCATGGTATTGAAGCAAAAGTGGACTTTGTTCTTTAGGATAAAAAGATGTCTGTGCAGTCAGCTTGGGGTTGTGGTTTCAGGAGGGTTATTCCACAATACAAATAATTAACTACACCATGCCTCTGTTGGAAGATATCCAGAGACTAATTCGTAGAGAATTGCAGGTCTTGTTTCAATGCCTATGTTTCTCCTTCCTCATTGGAAGATACTGTTTTATCTCCTCTCCTATTGGAGTATTAGATCTATTACTGTATGATGTACTGGGTATTTCCTACCCCATGCTTTGTAAACCCACTGGTTGAGTGTTTTTAATGAAGTTTTTACTCTGCTTTCACCCAAAAAAAAAAGAAAAAAGACAGCTATGGCATGTGATGATAGATTTCTAACCACTCTTGTTGTCTTTTAAACAGCTCATGAGCTTGAAAATCTTTGTTGCTAAGAAGACAAATCTTTTCTCCCAAATCTTTTTTTGTCGAGAAAAAGCCTCTGTGGTGGTATTATGTGAAATTGTAGCTAGTCCCACTCAGACCCTCCTTTGTTTTTCTCTCTTTAGAATCCAATGAACTAAAGGAATCTCGGGGTAGCCAATACAACAGTTAACCTTTGCTCTAATAATCTGTAAAGCAGTTAACAAGAATTCTGAATGAATTTAAGTAGATGCGGCTCCAAAATATTGTATTTTCACAAACTGACTAAAGATTTAGCTACCTGTCACTGATCTTGAAGAATAAAATTCACGCACCTTGAACTGGATTATTTTCTTCTGCACTGTACATGATGATTTTTTAGTAGTCTCTTGTAAGCTAAAGATTGGGTCCATCAGCATGGCCAAGGACTCGTTTGCTATCTAATTTTTTTGTCAGAAAATAATTGTTCCTGTTCAATGACCATGATATTGCTCAATATAATGATTTTTTAGTTGATACTTTGTCTTCATTGCTTCACCAAAATTAAGAATGGTGAATGTGGTGCTGCCTATGGCTATGGGCTTTTCTGGGTTAACTGATGCTTTCTTTGCTTTTTCAGCTTCTAAATATGCTGGTTATGTGAATTCCTTCCATTTATGCAGCACGGTAAGCTTGTAGATCATTTTCATGTTTATTCTGGATCAGTTATATTTGAAGGATATTAGCAATCCATTTTCATATTCCTGTGACCCAGAAGACCTATCTTTTCATGTGGAACTCATTATTATGCATGCTTCAATTAGGGTAGGCAGTTAAGTTCAATGATTTCTGGTAAAACACGATCATCTTCCAAACCAACGGCTGACAACAAGAAATGTCCTTAATTCCTATTCCTCTTGTCTCAGTTACATACTGGATAGTTGTAGAGAGTTTGAATAGGTTATTACTTGTAAAAGTGATACAATATCTCATTTTTTACTTTTTTTTTTTAACGTGAAGTTACTCATTTATTTACCGGAAAACGGGATTTCACAGTTGAGTGTGTAACTTTCAAGTTAGTTATTTTAGTACAAGAACACCTGTAAGTGTGTTCTTGGATGCATTTTGTTCAAGTAGGCCGCCTGAGCAAATAACAAAAGCAGAAGTAGCTCTATTCTCATTATACTCTCGAGTAAATACATTTCATTTGCTATTTGCAGATGGGACCAGGATTGCCGGTTTCAATACAGTCCTTGTCTAAAGCCGTAGATCAGTACAACAAAATGCACCTTACATAATGCAGTTTTGCACTTACAGCATGGCTTCCTCCCTTCTTTCCCTTCCCATGTGGATGGGATTAGATACGCTTTTCTTTTTGGGTTAGATGAATTGTTTTACACTTTTGGAACAATGAGGTTAAGTTTTACCTCTCATCTTGGCTTAGAAAAGCATTTAGTCACATTTTAGACCAACACTTGACTATGATTCTTAAAGCAAAAGGCTCAAGGATTGGAATTTAATTACTCCTCCTTTCTTTTCCTTGTATGATGAAAGATCGAAACTAGCAAAGTTTGCATAAATTTGTAATTCTCTCTCAAAGAAGAAAGAACAGTTTCATGTGCGGAAAAGTTGCTCTTGGGTTCTAACTTTTGTAGTGGACTATTGCTTTCTACTTAAAAAGAAAAAGGGTAAAAGATGCGGGCTTTTTTGTGGTTAAGTAATTTTCTAATTTATATTTTCTTTAAAAATCATTCTTTTGTATAAACTAATTAAATGTTTTTAAATGATATAATATATATAAATGATTATATATATATATAAAATATTATATATAAACTAATTAAATGTTTTTGGATTTGATTAAAATTAATAATTTATTATAATTATTTTAAATTATCGGTTTGAATTAGATTTAATAAATTTGGATTTAATTAGTTAATGTTTGACATTCCTATCACATTTGTTTCATCATTATAAGGTTTTTTTCAAAAATTTTAAAATTAATTTAATCATAAAAGAATTCTCTTAATTTATCCAAAAAAAAAAAAGAATTCTCTTATAAGTACTCCATTGTAACTTTTGGTAGAAGAAAAGCAAATTTTATAAAATTTAGGAGACTGAAATACAAAAGCAAAATATTATCACTAAACACTCTTTATGTAGTTTTTATGGATAAAAAAAAATTTCATAAAATTTTAAGGATTAAAATGCAAAAACTTAGGGTCATTATTAAGCACTCCATTATGATTTTTAATTTCGTTATGAAAGAAAAGTAAATTTAATAAAATTTAGGAGATTGAAATGTAAAAAAAACAGTCTTTTATTAAGTAGTAAGTACTTTATTGTAATTTTTTATGGAACAAATAAATATTATAAAATTTAAGGGAGTAAAATGCAAAAACACATAATCATTATTAAAACAGTTTATTATAATTTTGTTATGAAAGAAAAATAAATTTTAGATGATTGAAATGCGAACAATATAGTTATTATTAAGCATTCTTTTGTAATTCTTGACAAAGAAAAAACAAAAAATATAAAATTTAGGGAATGGAAACAAGCCAGACAGTGACAATAATAAAAATAAATTTGATAAAATTTAGAGGACGGAAATGCAATTATGCAAAACTCACATGGCCAAGGCCAACCCTCTCACCAATTTCCGCGCCACGAGACAAAACAAACAATGACAAACCGAACCACACCACAGCAGGGATAGTGTAGAGAGAAAACTGTGAGCTGAAAAAAATCAAAGACCGTACTGTTTATCTGTCTTCTTCTCTTAGGGTTATAGTCTTGGATTCAGCGTTCCGCATTGCTCTGGTAATGGACAACGAGTATAGAAGGAAAGAGAGAGCAGTGCTTGTGAGCATACTGGTAGTGGCATCGGTGGCCGTCGCTTCTCTGCTAGCGGCATTTAGTTATTATTGCTACATACGAAACAAGGTCGCCAAACGCATCAATACTCGCAGCAGTGAGTCCTCATCCTGCTACTTTTATTTGATAAGAGACTGAAATATAACGAATTTTGACGTTTCTCAAGGCATTCTTTTTGGCTTTTCCAATTAAAGAGATGCAGTGTTAGTTTGTTAACACCAATGCTACCTTTTTCAGACGTATGCTTGGGAATGTGTTGGATTTCTGAGAAATTTTAGGCGTTGAAGAAACAAAACTTGAGTTTTATATATGTTTGTAGTGCTTAATGCTAACTTTGCAGTTTGGGCGATTTCTCTACCAATATGCTAGATGTTTAGTGAAGTAAAATATGCTTCTACTACTGTTTGTTGTTTGTGTGCTGCATGCAAGTCTCTGGAGTTAAAATAGCATTGCTTTCTAATTTTGAAAAGTTCTAAGTGCCAAATACAAGCATAGCTGTAGTTGATGTTGAATTTTTTCCGTTGCCTTTTGTTTGAAGGGAAGGACGCTAAGAAACAAAGTGATTTGGGGAATTTCCAAATTGTTGCTGAGAAAGGACTTCAAGTTTTCACATTCAAGCAACTGTATTCAGCATCCGGTGGTTTCAACAAATCAAATGTGGTTGGGCATGGTGGGTTTGGTTCAGTTTACCGTGGAGTGCTTAATGATGGAAGGAAAGTTGCAATTAAGTTAATGGATCAAGCAGGAAGGCAGGGAGAAGAGGAATTCAAAGTCGAGGTTTGATCCCTTGCTTTAGAGTTTTTTTTTTTGTTCACTGGTCACATATTTGAGATTGGTATCAAAGCCCCAACTGATTGATGCAGGGTCCTAGTACCCGTCATGTATAGATATATATGTCACATATTTGTGATCTAGAAGATTTGCTGCAATGACTCAAGTTGTTTGCGAATTCCTCTAGTTGAAGATTATTCTTGAAGATTAAGTGGAATAACCCTATATGACTATAGCACGACAACAAATTTGCAATCATTGTAGCTCTTAACCCAGTTCAACATGATCAAGCGAAACACATTGAAATCGATAAGACACTTTATCAAGGAAAAGTTCGAAAGTGAATTAATTTGTACACCTTATGTGTCTACTCATGGTTAGTTCTCACCAAAGCTTTGAACTACTCAAATTTCAGACTATTGTATCCAAGTTGGGAATGGAGAATACCTATTTACTAGCTTAAGGGGGAGTGTGACAGAATCATATATGTTGATTGATTGATTGGTTGTATTTGGTTAAGTTTTCTAATACATTAAAATATCCCATAAATCATAGGATTAGAGAGTATCCCATAAATTATGAGATTAGGCATTGTATTAGGATCATTAGTTCCCATTTATAGGTATTAGAAATTTGTATATAAGCTATGCTTGCTGTAAACATTAAAAATTTGCGAAATAAACAGTTCTTATTCAAATTTTTACAACTAATACTATTGCCAGTTTTGTAGGTTAGTTCTTGGAGCACCTTATGTTTGAGGATCATCAAGATCCAAATTTTCCATAACTTTTATTAAGTAGTTCATCTTATATGATCTTTCGCTACATGTTATCATTGTAAAATAAAGCTCTAATACTAAATTGATGAAGTACGAACAAAAGAGATGTCAATTGGTTACTAAAACTAAAAAAAAATTAGGAATTATGAGCTGTTTGAATTGGAGTTTCGAGTTTGAAATTTCAGGATATGTTGGAATTTTGGGTTTGAGTTGCTGAAAAATTCAGGGTTGGAGTTCCTGGAATTTTAGTGAAGAAAATAAACAATAGGTACTTCTAGGAATCACTACTAGGATTAGGAAATTAGGAGTCAGGAATTGTAATTAAAAATTTGTAGAAAAAGTTCAGGCTTGCTTTGGTTGAAGAATTCCCAAGTAAAAATTTCCAAAGTAAAGAGCAAGTAGAATACATATATTACCTGTCATATGATCAAATACACTAGAGTCAACCCAAAAGTGGCTAGATGAAGAAAGACGAGCAGTGAATTTACTTGTTTGAACTAAAGCAGCAAAAGAAGGGTAAAACTGGCATGCTTCTCTTCATTTTTTGCACCCAATTGCTTATCAGTCTCTTTATTTTGAAATTCCTTGTTTGAACTAAAGCAGCAAAAGAAGGGTGAAACTGGCATGGCTTCTCTTCATTTTTTGCACTCAATTGCTTATCAGTCTCTTTATTTTGAAATTCTATAGCTTTATTCGTAGTTGTACATTTATTTTCCTATATCTTTTTATAATATGATATCACATTCGTCCTTGAACACTGTCTTTATCACCTCCTTGACTACCTTGTCCCTAACGTTGGTCACCTCAACCAAATCTTTGACTAGCTAATGCAGATATATCAGACTCCTTGGTGGACTCATGCTCCTGAGAAATCCGTGGAGCACAACATTAAACATTTTCTACAGATCCAACCTCACTATCTTAAAACTAAGATTCTTTTAAAGCAGATGTTGACCTAAAGAAATTAACAAGTTTCAAGATTTCATTTGGAATAAAATTTTAGAATTACACAATCACCGAAAACAACAGTGTCTCAAGAATTACCAGCAGACGGATTGATCTTTAAATTGAATATGACCCTAATGTTCTATTGTAGCTCTGATGGCATGTAAACCTGGACAGTGGTATCAAAACACTCATCGTATTAATGTAGGGTCTTAATACCCTTTATCTAATATAGTCAATTAATTAATATGTTATTTCTACTACGGGAATGATACAAGACTATTATAACTACTAATTGGTGTTTCATAACAGATCAAGTTTGTTTCAAATATATTTAACAAAATAATATTACAGGATTCAACTGTTTTATCTTCATCCTTTGTTGAATAAAAGTGTGATGAGCGCGAATAGTAGTGGCAAGAACTTGTACATGTGATCAAAATAATTCATTTTTTGTCACTTCTTTTATAGATTCCATTTCAGGAATTACTCTATAATTAATGATTGCTGAAAAATTTTCCTCCTAGGTGGAATTGCTGAGCCGTTTGCATTCTCCATATTTGTTAGCTTTGCTTGGTTATTGTTCAGATAATAATCATAAACTACTTGTCTATGAGTTTATGACAAATGGCGGCCTACAAGAGCATCTATATCCCGTAAGTGGTAAGTTGCATTATACTTCTCTCCTTTTTTGGTGCTTTTAAGTTAATATATGAATTCGTTTTATATCACTGAAAGATTTATGCACAGAAAAGAAAGATGAAAAATTGATCTTTATTAACAATTGTACGGAGTTCCCAATCGTACAATTTTTGGAGGTGCATGCTTGAGTCATTGCTATGAAATTTTGTCTACCCTAAGCTTGTAAAAAAGAGAAAAGAAAAGAAGGGTTGGCTTGTAAGTTGCATTTAATGTGCAAGAAATGCCACAATGTGGAACATGCGGCTTCTCTCAGTGAATGCATTTAAGAATGGATAGACGCTTATGTTTTCTGCTTCTTTTTCCTTCATGGGGAGGTTATATGACTAAGGCAAAGGACACATTCTCTACTTTTCAGACATTTGAACTTTGCAGTTATAATCATATGAGCTTTATTTCGTACCCTTTCTGACCCTTCCTGCACTGCACTAATTGATCCTGAACTTTTAGGAGTTTAATTCATTTTGATGTTAGTGCAAAAAGTGAAATCTTGAAGAGCAATACTTTCTTCTCTTTTATTTATTTTTACTACTAATCAGCAGTAGCACTTTATGTTCAAGAACCATCTTTCTTATTGCAACTGGATTTGAATTTGTTGTTCCTTAGTATGATTATTTAAGTTATGCTCTGATACCACAAAAGAGGATTCGAGAGAATTTTATTTGAAAAACTTCCACATTAAAGTAAAAATTGAGTAATACAGTCCTTATATATATATAATACAGCTAACCACTCTATATAGCTAACACATAAATAAAACAAAGCTGTCGCTCATCTAGAAACAGCTAGTGAGCCTTCATCATTATCTTTTAACATAATATTCAGATTCTGAACCTGATCAGTCCATAACATTAGAAGTTCTGATATCACTTAGAGTGGATTCTGCTTCCATAGTTGCTCTTAGAGTCCAAAGTAGTGGTAACATTGACCGTTTTGTAGTGACTTCAAATCAATAGACATCTCCTTTGCTCGTTTGACACAAGCTGAATGGAGAACAAAATGAAGAGGGCTTGACTCTGGCTTTTCTAAAACTGAAGATTAAGCAACAATTACTGTCTGTATCAGCTTCAATCCAGTTTCCTATCTTTGCAACTGTATCCTTTTTCTTTGCAGAGACCAGATGGTCAAGCAGTGAAGTTTACAAGGCATGATTGGTGAAAAGAACTGTGCAGTGCTTGTATATTTTTGGTCTTTTACTGGTGATGCTTTAGCACTCGTAACCTAGAAAATTAACTAAATTCCTTGCGTAGAATGAAGTGCAAAGATAGCTTTTATCATACTTGAAGCTTTCGAAAGTAACTGTTCTTCCAATCCTTTTGTTGAGATACTATGCACCCCCTCTTGACACAATTCTTAGCCATTTTGTTGAAGCAAAAATAGATTCTTTATGTTCTCACGAATAAGGAAAATTGACACAATAAAAGGCATGCATGAGAAACATTTATGTAGATCAAAACATAGAAATGTTACTTGGTGCAAGACCCATGTATTAGCTTTTCTGAACCGTTGGATTTAAAATGTGCAGGTTCTAATTCCATACCCTTGAAACTGGATTGGGAAACACGGCTAAGAATTGCTCTGGAGGCTGCCAAGGGTTTGGAATATCTCCATGAGCATGTTTGTCCGCCAGTGATCCACAGGGATTTTAAGAGCAGCAACATCCTCTTGGACAAAAACTTTCATGCCAAGGTTTCTGATTTTGGATTGGCCAAACTTGGTCCTGACAAAGCTGGTGGACATGTTTCAACTAGGGTTTTGGGCACCCAGGGATATGTTGCTCCTGAGTATGATGCGTGAAAACTATGACTTGAGTTTTACATAAAAGAATAGCTCATCTTTATTTGCCATTGATAATAATCTTTTGTGGCCTCAATCATTCAGTCAGAATTAATATGTCCAATGTTGATACCTCACAGATACGCATTAACTGGGCATTTAACAACAAAATCAGATGTCTATAGTTATGGGGTTGTTCTCTTGGAGTTGCTTACTGGTAGAGTTCCGGTTGATATGAAGAGGCCTCCTGGGGAAGGTGTTCTTGTATCTTGGGTGAGAAACTGAGAATCTGATACTTGGTAGTCTTACAGTTGGTTACTATGCAATTAATATAATGTTTTCTTGTGTGATGGTTAAGCATTTCATTAAAACAAAGCCTCTCTCTTTTTTTTTTTTTTTGTTAACCATCTGTATGTAGGCGTTGCCTCAATTGACAGATAGAGAGAAGGTTATGCAAATTATGGATCCAGCATTGGAAGGTCAATACTCTATGAAAGATGTCATCCAGGTGGCCGCTATAACTGCAATGTGTGTTCAACCAGAGGCTGATTACAGACCACTGATGGCAGATGTTGTGCAGTCACTGGTTCCATTGGTGAAACATCGATCAACTTCAAAAACTGGAAATCAACTCTAGCTTTAATGCCTCTTCTGTTCGATTCTGCTCATTTAACTTGAACTCATTTATGCTAGTTTGTAGGTCACCTTTTGGAGAAACTAAATTACTGAAGGAATATGACTAGGAACTCTAATTAGAAGAGCCTCGTGGACATCATATTTTGTCTTAAAGAATTTTTGAACTCCAAATTGACATAGAGCTGTAAGGAAGCGTTGAAATGATTAAAAGGTGGAGTGCAAAATGGTGTTGAAGGAAAAAGTTTGAGAAACTTGAAATGAATGTCAAAAAGTAAGAAGTTTGTTTATAACCAAACTATTATAAACAAAGAAGTTGTATATAAACGTAAGAAGTTTGTTTATAACCAAGCTATTATAAACAAAGAAGTTTTATATGAACTATTATAACTTTATAAGCGTAAGAAAGTTTGTTTATAAAGTTATTATAAAGTTAATGTCAGAAAAGATATTAAAGAGTTGTTAGCAGTAATTTTAACTCCTCCTTCCTCTCGATGCTCTAAACATTCATGTGAGTTTGATTTTTAATATGATTGCTGATGGTTTGACCACAATTAAGATTACCCTCAAATAAAAGTTAACAAGGTAAGTACTTTTTCTAATTACAATCCAATAATTCCTTTCTTGAACAAATAATGCACTAAAAGTTGATATCATGCTCACTCATGCATGGATAATGAAACTATAAAAGCTTTCCAAGAATGCTTTTAGTGCTCATAACTTGTATTGAAAATCAATTTAAAAGATATTAGATACATAAACTAATTATTATAACAACTAATTTCTTGGTAGCTAATTGAATATAAACTTTTGGAAACAATATCTCTCTTAATTAGGAATAAGACTGCGTATTATTATACTTTTCTAAACTTTGTGTATTAGCCAAATTTTTATTGGATTGTTGTTGTTATTGTTACTATTGTTGTTGTTGTCATAGGCTAGAAGACCATACCCATTATGTAATTTCCTATTCCTAAGTTAAGCTAGCTTAATCTTACAGAAACCCACTTTCATAAACACTTTAATCATCAATTTTTAATGCTTTAATTTTTCTAAAAAGCATTAAAACACTCCATTTTAATAAAAACATGATTTCAAAATTATTTAAGTTTCATTAAATTTGTTTGAAGATCAAGATTCATTAAAGTTCAAAATAAGATTTTTTAATTATAAAAGAATTTTGCATTGTATATGTTGCATATATAAATGATTGTGATGGAACTTCTAAACTGTTGAAATGATCGAGATAAGATCATAAGAAAGATTACAATAAAATACTTAATTTTAATTTCCTTTTATTCTTAGTTTTTCACTCATATTTCTTTGAAACTCAATTGAATTATATTTATGTTTCATTTTGTTCTTTACTTGTTCCTTTTTATCTTTTAATTGTTCAAAGAATCTAATCGCTTTAATCACTTTGTATTTTCATTAAACTTGATATACTATATATTATTTGGTTTCACTATAATTGAGTTAGTAATATCACCAAACAAAAGAACATTAGTAGCAATATGTTTTAATATCATTAAAAATATGAGTTATGATCTCATTTGGTTAAATATTCTCTATCTTTCCTTAATAAGGTAGGTGGTGATTTTATTACATTTATTCTTTCTTTAATCTATCATTTATGTTAAGAGCATGCTTTTAGAGTTTGCAAATATATGAAAATTCTAATACATAATCTTTTAGGCAATATGACTTGACCTATTGTATTACATCTTTATTTTTCACTATTTGTGTCTGAATATTATCAAACATGGATTTGGGTTGTTATATATATGTATAAACTTTATTAGGAACTAGAATTTTTTTTTTATTTTCAAGAAAGAAAATGTTGTTTGAAAAAATAAGTAGTGAACTATTATGATAAAAATTATAAATGCAACATCACATGCATGTATTATCTACTAATTTTTACTGTAAACTAATATGTTTAATTTGTCAATTTTTACTACATATGTTCTTAATAATGTGTTTAATTTAAATGAAATTCTTCAATTTTTTATTGGTTATACGAAAATGGGCTAATGTCTCTTTCAATGCAAAATTTTTCAATTTTTACATTAGTATTAAACAATTTTAAAATTTTCAATTAAACTGTTAGAGTTAATAGACTCTAAGAGTTGCTTCTATAAGTTAATAACTATATAGGTATAAGGGCATTAGCTTATGAATCATATTGTAAATGGTTACTTTTGGATTCATTATCTTGGATCCCTCATGGGAGCTTCGTATTCTTCAATATATTTCTTTATTTTCTCCAAACAAAACATAAAGGGTAAAAGTTTACCAAAAAAATTAATTTGAAACTTTTAGTTTTAATGAATAAAAGTTATGCATGGTTAAATTAAAAAGTTTATTATGATAAACCAAAAAGATTACAATAAAAAATAAAATTCATATAAATTAGTGATGACCTATACATAAATAAAATACAACTAAAAAATAAAATAAGGAACTGAGCCGGAAAAATAACTTAAATGAAAGCATCTAGATAAATGTTTAGGAAGAGAATAGAATGGTGATTTATCAGAAGAATGCCCAAAAAGTTAGGGAAATTGTTAATGATTAGCCAAATGAGATAGGAACTTAAGTTGATCTAAGATTGTAAGTGAGTAAGAATATATTTCATAATGAGCCAAAAGACCCCTTAAATATCACAAAGTAAGCATATATAAGGATAATAGAAGAAGCCTTAGACAAGATTGCAAAAGCTGGAGAAGGCATCTAAGTGATGCACGTTGAGCAAGTTTTATATATAATAAAACTCTCAATACCTTAAGTATATTGATTGTATCATGTAGAATCAAGAATATCGTTCCCACGAGGCCTATAGACACCTAAACAATTTAAATCAAACTTTGTTTAAGGTACTAAGAAATTAATTTGAAATAAAATAAATAACAGAAATCAAAACAACTAATAAAATGAAACAAATAAGAAAATAAACAATTAAGTTGTTGATAAAATTGAGATTGATCAAAGTTGAATACCATTATATCCTTACTTTGTTTCCCTTAATCTTGTTAATTCAATTTATATTTGATCCAAGATATCCTAAAGTTTTGATTATTCTCGCTTAAGATCTAATCAATTAACCTTAATTGAATTCGATATTTATAGATTTGTAATCTCTCGATTCATGAAACTACTCCTAACTTATTCAATTAGATCTAAAGCAATCCTATAGATAATTAATTTTACAATTAATATCTCTACTTAATTATTAATTAATCTAATAATTGTGGTT
>JANJEY010000007.1:3877291-3890278 GCA_024703695.1 Erythroxylum cataractarum | reverse complement strand
ATTTTTGTAATTAGAAGATAGTCTTGTTTCTTAAGGAAGAAGCAAGCACGAAAATTAGAAAGAAAGAACAAAGAAAAGAAAGAAGAGATGAGAGAGTTTAATGGAGGAAGGAGAGAAAGAAGAAAGAAGAAAGAAGAAAAAGTTAGGGTTTTAATTTTTCTAAGCTTTCAAGATGGATTTTGAGTTGATTCAAGAGGGAAAAAGGAAGAGAATGATGAGAAGTTCCATCCAAGCTTAGAAACCCTTCTTTTGGTGAAGGATCAAGGTAAGAATAGGTTTGATTTGTTAGATTTGTGAAAGGGTTTTGGTTTAGATAGCTTAAGAAATGTATGGGTTTAAGTTTTCTAAGATCAATTTTATGATTATGTGTTATGAGTTGTCCAATTTTGGATTCCTATTTGATTTGGGAGTTTTGTCTTAGATGAAGGAAATTAAGAGAGGCGATGGGAGCAAGGAGAGAGAGATTTTTTTGAGCAAGGTGTGTAAGCAAGGAAAATAAGGTGAGTTTCATGTTTATAATTTAAGTAATGAGCTATTAAGTTTTCTTTCCAAATTAAGAAAATAAAAGGATTTCAATTAAATGTTGCTTTATTGTTTTGATTGAATTGTGTATGATTATGTTATGCCATATGTCTTTTTATTGTGAATGAATTTTGGGGAATGTTTTCATATTGTGTTGATGATTTGTAAAAGAATGTAAAAATGATTTTTGAAAGAATGCTATAGTTATAAAATTGCTTTTCAGAAATATGCCATTTTAGGGAATATGTTTGAAAATGTGAAATGCATGCTTATATGGGTTTGTGGTGGTCCCTTAAGTAAGTCAAGTGCACTTGTCTATAGGCTTTTCCCACCTATCCGCTAGAGGCATGGAGCTCCTCACGGACTCCCCTAAGTTCACGGCTACACATGACCGCTACGCAGCAATGTGTAGTACGTTCTGTTTTAGATCCACCCGAACCATTTCTGATGTGCTTATGTGTTTATGATTTGTGATCATTTTGATGCATATGTTATGTTTGATGTGTGAAGTACTTAATAAGTTTTGAATTTTGGGAAACTTATGTTGTATGGTTTTCAATGTGAATTTTACAATGGAAATAAGTATTTTAATATTTTTTGCTTATTTCTCGGTTATAAGCTTGTTACCCACGAGCTTAAAGCTCACCCCCTTCCATCCCCATCCCCAGATGATGAGAAAGAGATCGGGTGAAAGAAAGTAAAGTCATTTGTTTGTCTATGCACATGTTGTAATTTTTTTGTTAGATTGTCGTTAGAATAAGGCCTTAGACATTTATTGAGAATTTTGGAGTTTTATATTTTGTGTATTCGGATTTTTGATATGGATGGTGTAATATGGCTTAGAATGTCATTAAAGTTTGAAAACATTTATTTCATGATGTTAATGAGATATGGATTTGTGTATGGAATTGAAATGTGAATTTGTGCATGATATGGCATGTAAATTGTATATGGATGAGATGAGTTGAGTTCGAATGTAATGTATTGGAAGAAGTTTTTCGTTTAAGTTGATGAAATTTGTATATGAATTGTTGGTATATAGATATGTGTGTGAGATTTTTATAAAAAAGAAAAATAAGATTTTTTTTAAATGATGAGAGATGATTGAATATAAAGAATCAAGTGAATTGAGGTTTGAGTGTGGATGAATTTCAAATTGGAAATTGAAGTTGCTTTGAATGGCGTAAAGAAAAAAGAAAAAAAAAACACTATATCAATTTGGATTGGTTTAGACCCAGTTTTCTACGTGGAATGATGTAGCTCGTCTTTATAGTTTTCCAACATTTTTAAAGTATGCGTTCTTGGAGGTCGGAGTTAAAAGTTTTGACCTTAAGCTTTTATTTTTAATTTCTTTAGTTTTCACCCGGGCTTTATGATTCCATATAAGAGTTGGATTCCGGAAACAAGCAGGATCCAACATCTACAGTGTTGAAAACCATCTATAGACAATTGTAAGATAATTCCATTAATTTCAGATAATAATTTCAACTATTAATGATAATTAAGTCTAAAATAAGTGCAATTTAATGACTTAACACAAAATAAATGGAAATGGATGGAAATGCTAGCCCAACCTCAGGAGAAAGGAGAACTAATTTACTCACAACTTGCTCTTGCTGTTTGGACTTATCTTTAATTACTTGTTTCCTTCTAATAATAGGATCATCCCTGTTATTTTGGCTTTCTAATGTTTGTCTTCAATCACCGACGTATCAAACTATCCTATGATAGCTTGGCTATTACTTTTTTAAAATATTTTTTTTTTAATTTCTAAAAAAAGTAAAAAATATTTCATTGTTACTTTAATAGACCAAGAAAACTGATAAGAGACTTAACATACTATATAGTCTTCTTTTTTTTCATTTGAATAATTAAAAGAATTGAGCCTTTAAATTCAATTTAAATTATTATGTCTCTTAATTAATTTTTTCTATTCTTTGTTTTTAACAACACACTTGTTAGAGTATCCCATATTGATTAAACATGAAAATTTTAAAGGGTTTATAAGTAATAAAGGTCAACTATCCAAATGGCTAGTTTTAGTCATTTTGACAATAATTGACCCAAGTCCAATTCTTATTAATGGACTCTATATTCCACCCATATTAAAAATTCTAATATGATATCAGAGCAAGTTTAATCTGGATTATTAATTTCTCAGTTGTCTGTTTGAATGTCCATTCCTAGCGGCCTGGTCTGGTTACCGCTGCGTTTGTTTCAAATGACAACTAGATATCCAGTCCTAGTTGTATTTGAGGAAGAATGTTATCTCATATTAATTAAACATGAAAATATTAAAAAATTTATAAGTGATAAGAGTCAACTATCCAAATGACTAGTTTTAATAATTTTGACAATAGTTGACTCAAGTTCAATTCTTGTTAATAGCCTCTACACTTTACTTATATTAAAAATCCTAAGAAAGCTATTGTCAGTTAAGTTGATCAAATATTCAAGCTGTTATAACTTAAATAACTCAAAAAGAATAAGATTTATACATATAAAGTTAGTAAAAGAAACAAATTCTATCACTTTCTTATTCCTTTTCAATAAACAGCTAAAGAAAGGGTGGAAAGATATATTTCTATGTAATAATATGCTAGACAACTGTCCTCATTTGAATAATATTGATAAAATTTACCCTCATTAAATTATGTATTTAGTAATTTATTATAATAATAAATTAAAGAGAAAAAACTATCACCGTGACTCTTTTCTAGAATGTCTTTCTCTTATGATTTTTGGTTTGATTTGTAAGAGAGTTTGAAGTTTCAGCTGACTTAAATAGAACAATGTCGGGAGAGCAAAAGAGAAATTGGGAGCCATTCCAGTCAAATGCAGACAAATTTACTGTCATATTGTTATTTTTTTCACCACTGAAGTCCAACTTTCGATTAATTAATATGTACGTGGTCTAATTAATTATCATTTGTTGATTAGGAGCTCAAGGTACTTTGACCCTTTGGTATTTAAGGTTTCTCTTTGCAATATGACCGCAATCCTATTTTAATGTTATTCTTAAAAATCTTCTGTAATTAAGATGCACATTTCATGCCACTTAACCCGTCCCTTGTTCTAAATTTGACGAGTAGGAAAAATCCACACGCGTAGGTAGACTTTTCACCAAATAATTAAGATTGGATTTCTGTTGACGATTTGAACAATGATTGCGGAATTCCAATTAACGACGTGGAAAAGTAGTATCATGGAAATGCATGCTAAGCTTATCTTCCACGAACATAAATATATACATGCAATCTTAGCTGCAATCATAATTAGTTAGCAACTAAAGGCGACTAATACTAGTAAGAGATCACATTTTCACCAGTCAAAGATAAGAAAAAACACAAACAATGTCAAGGTTTCCGCTTAAAGATAAACTTTGGTCAGAAAATATCATCCCGAAATTAATGAAGTTTTTGAAACTGAGTACTTCCATGGAAGAAAATAGGAAACCACCATTTCTGCTTAGAATTTGATATGCAGCTTTTGAGCAACTAGTCACGATGACTGGGATCTATCTTTATCAGTTTGGCAATTTATAAAAGTAAGTATTGTAAACGACATGTACTCTTATTAATTTCTTTGTTATTCTTTTGATCTTTTCTTTGTTTGTGCGAATTTCTTCCCACATGGTAATAAGATACGATGGAAACCAGAACCTAAAAAACACACAAGTGGCCACCGCAGCGCCGACTCTAATTTGATTTTTCATGTAATCTTCTTGGTCATAAATATTTCTTAGAAAAAATCTACTACAAATCAACATCAGGGCATTAATTATGAACTCCAACCATTTCCTACCTTCCAATTCGTTCAGTAGTTCACTTCTAATTGTCATTTGCATGTGGGAAAAGCGTATCTGAATGGAATAATGTCTAAAACTTCGAGCTTTAAAACTAAAGTAACTTCATGCATGGGTAGACTATCACATATTTCTTTACCTGATGATTAACTGATCTCTGGGAACATTTGTTATGGAGGTTGTGCTCGTCTTTTATAATAGCATTTGTTATGGAATTTTTCGTTCACAAGAAATGTGAGTTATTGAACGATAAATTTTTTTTCAGAATTTACTTTCATATGAATGACTAAAACGCATCTGTCCTCCTTATCATTTTAGTAATGATTGAATGAAATCGTCTCATCAAGTCAGTAATCACTAATAAGAATTCAATACATAATATACTGAAAAAAGAACAAGTTAGAACTTTAAAACGTAAGAGTAGAACTGACTTTTCACCCTTGAGTAGGGATTAATATTCAACAAGATTCTAGATTGATAATTGTCTTTCAGTTGGAACCCCGACAATTTAGGAGATGCTGCCATTCTTAAGCCTTTTATTCAACAGGATATGCTAGTTGCCACACCCTTAGCCAACTAGCACGTATTCAGCTGGCAGAGCTTTATATCTAATTATCTTTCTTCAAAGATCATTCAAACATGTTCCATCATCTTTATGATTGAAACATGTTTGAATGATCTATGAAGAAAGAGAAATAGGTATAAAGCTCTGCCTGAATACGTGCTGGTTGGCTAAGGCTGTAGCAACTGACATATCCTGTTGAATAAAAAGCTTAAGAATGACAACATCTCCTAAATTATCCAGGCTTCTAATGAATATATAAAATTAATTAAGTTAATCTTATACAACAGTTTAAGTTAATGTGATAAAAAAAACATATCGAACGGTGAGGTAGTGACATTTTGCATTAATAAATCATCTTTTATATAAACACGACTAATAAAACACACAAAAAGAAGGAGATGGAGGACAAATTCGTAGAATAAATGGCGTTTTGAAAGGCAGTGGTAGTGTGAATTACTTTCGCTTTCGCTGTCGAGGGAGGTCCCATCTCAATAACTAAAATGGAAAAAGACCGGATCTGTGAAAGGCACGGGAGATTATATATGCATACCAGCTAGACAATCAAAGTACAGTGTAAATTTGTGTAAGAGAGATGACTTGATGGAGAATCTTATTTTGTTCTCTTGCATGGACTTTGGATACCAAGTCAAACTGTCCCCTGATTACCACTTACGTACAGCCTTTACTTTTTCTTTAATCTTCTTTGGAAGGATCTTCTCGTGCCCTCTGAGTAATTTATCCCTGGGGAAAATTTAATTTGAACAAACAAACATGTGAAAACGCGTTCCCTGCTGAAAAGTTTGAAACTCTATTCTCACATCCACACGCCCTTTTAATCTTCCTCAACTTGCTTATTCCTCTTTCTTTCTTTTCTGACTATGGATAAAGGTTGTGTTTATGTGGCCTAATCTAATTCTCAAGACGACTTATCAAAAAGGTACAATTTACTTCATTCTCTAATACATTTTGAAACTGATTATAAATTTATGCAGAAAATAAATCAAATCAACAGTTTCAAACCTTAATAATTACTTTGTAAGGCTTGAACCATGGTCCAAGAAGTGACAATATTAATAATTACTTCTATCAATGAGCCGAAACCCTATTCCTACGTGCTCATAATATTAAGCCATTGAGATAATATTCGGTTTAACTGCATATCTATATATAATTGTATGTATAACTAATGAAAGACTAGACTTCCTTTGTGTTATATTTAGTTTACTTGACAAAAGAATTGTTCATATTTCGACATAGTGATTGGTTGCAGCCATTTCATATGTGAAATTGTAATATCCAAGTAAATATCAAACACATTACTTTTAAGTTAGAATTTAGCAAGTTGACTTGAAGTATGATGCTGGGACTTGTTATCAGATCTATATCTTAAGTTAAGATTAATACAAATTAATGATAGTATTTGTATATTATTGCTGCTATGCAGTCTCTTTTAAGTAAATAATGAGCAATCGTCATTAGTTAGAAACTATATGTATTGTGAAAATTTTTAGTTTCTAATTAACCAATATTTAAAGAATTCGAATCTTCTGTTTAAAATGATATTGTCTAATCCTATCTAATGCCTAAAATAATGTGTTTAGATGTTCAAGACAACATCGAAGGGTTATTTTGGATGGATCTAAACTCATATTTAAGGATGAAGGTTTGTTTGTTGTTTTGATTTCATAAAAGTTGATAGGCTTAACCTTTTCTTCTTTGTGTATTTACTAAAGGCTACCTTTTAGCAGGTTGACATTTGTTCAGGGAATCAATAGTTAGGCCCTTAATAATTAATATATGTGCACGTCAATCTTTTTGAGCTATAATTAATTATGCAACTTGCAGACTCTCTCCAGTTCATGCATGCAGGTTGCTTCTCTATATAAAGGAGAGCTAACCCCCTTAAGCTAACATCACCACCAACAAAGCAAGTAGTTTTTAGTAGTAAACTCTTGCTAGTTCCAACTTCTAAGCTATCTCATGGCCTCCATGAAGCTCTTTCTTGCACTCTCTGTTCTATCCCTCTTAGCCTTCTCGGGAAGTGCTCAACTTTCTCCAACCTTCTACCAAACTTCTTGTCCTAATCTCTTAACAATAGTTCGAAATGGAATGACTCAGGCTGTTAATAGAGAAGCAAGGCTTGGTGCCTCCATCCTTCGCCTGTTTTTCCATGACTGCTTCGTTAATGTATGATCACTGTTTCTTTTCCCCGTTCTATATATATATTAACCCTTTTATATATGGTCTCAGAAAATGTTTCGAACTTTGAATCAATCAATATATTAATTATATATGGATTTGTAGGGTTGCGACGGGTCTATTCTACTGGATGACACGTCCACTTTCACAGGAGAAAAGAATGCAGCTCCCAACGCGAATTCTACAAGAGGCTTCGAAGTGATTGATACCATCAAAACTAGTGTAGAAGCTGCTTGCAGAGCGACCGTTTCTTGTGCTGACATTCTAGCACTTGCAGCCCGTGATGGAGTCGTTTTGGTATACAAGTTCTACAAAATTTCTGCTAGTTTACAATTAAAACGACTAATATTTAATTCTTTAATTGAATTTGAATCACCTTTAAGCAACATAACAAACTATTGCCGACTCTATTACAACTTTTCATACACTAGTCGACATTTAGTTAATAACAAGTCTATTCTTGGTTTGTCATTTCCTACTTACTTCACAAATCCATTAGTAGCAGGTACCGACGAGAAGATGGAAAAGTTGGTCAGTTGTCCCTCTGTCATGAATTTTCAACTTCTCTGTATTACATATAATGATAGCTTGATTTTGACCCATAGTCTTTATTTAGTTGTAATGTTATGAGACGAAAACGCTGGCATTGGTGGATCATCTCCTACACGTAACATAGCCTATTCCTGATCCAGCCTCTTATGTTATCTAGTCAACCATGAATGTCGTCATGCATTTGTCCACGTTTTTTACTATCATTTTCATGTCAACTCAGCGTTTAGGATGGAAAATACAGCATGGCCTTTATTAGTCAGTTTAACGCTTGGTTAAATTACATATGATATGATCATAAACAAAATTTACTATGACTTACATGAAATTCAAATAAAAGCTTAATCTCTAAATTAAATATGGTGATTATTATTAATAAAACACCATTTGTATCAAACTTAATGTAGCTTGGAGGACCCTCATGGACAGTTCCACTGGGCAGAAGAGATGCAAGAACAGCAAGTCAGAGTGCGGCTAATAGCCAAATTCCAGCACCAACTTCAAACTTAGCCACCCTAATCTCCATGTTTAGCGCCAAAGGTCTAAGTGCCACCGACATGACAGCTCTCTCCGGTGGTCACACCATAGGCCAAGCTAGATGCACCGTTTTCCGGAGCCACATATACAACGACACCAACATTGACCCCAACTTCGCCACCACGAGAAGAGCCACCTGTCCATTATCCGGCGGAGACAACAACCTAGCACCACTTGACATCGCTACTCCGACGAGGTTTGATAACTGTTATTACAGTAACCTTGTGGCTAGACGAGGGCTGCTTCATTCTGACCAGGAGCTCTTTAACGGAGGGTCTCAAGATGCGCTTGTGAGGACTTACAGTGGTAACAGTGTCATTTTCAATAGAGACTTTGCTGCCGCCATGGTTAGGATGGGGAACATCAGCCCACTTACTGGCACAAATGGTGAGATCAGAAGAAACTGCAGGTTGCCCAATTGATGATATTCGAGAGAACCACCACTCTTTATAGCAACAAAAACTGGTTCTCGACTTTTTGAGTATTTTTCAAGTAATTTCATTAATTTCCTGCCTTAGAATGTATTAAGTGATGATCGATCTCTGTGTTCAAAGACCCTAGAGATGTTCTTAACTTGTACAAGTAGCGCTGTCCTCTGTATTCTATAATATCAATATGAAGAAATCTTGGTCTCTCTAATCTATCAATGAGTTGAAGATGAAAACAATCACTTAACTCAAATCATGCAATAAACTAAGTTCTAAAGACGGTGGCTAGATCAAAATGTGCGTGTGTGTATATAATATTAGATAAGAATACACTTCCTTTAAGCTTGAGTAATTCAACTCTCCAGTCTCAACCCATTTTCAGCTATCAAATGAAAAATCAGATAAACTTGTTTCTTGTTGAAAAAATTGTTCTATTTTCTTCCCTGATGTCTGTCTTCTTTAGTTGAAAGATCTTGAGATACCTTTATGATTTATCATTTTCTTAACTAAATTTGACTCATTTTTAACAAATTACCTCTTTTCGTCGATAATCACAACGAGTACAATTTTCTATTTCTTATACTTATGATATGATTAATATTTTAATAAAAAGATTGCAAATGATACTATTCAGAATCTCAGATATAGATATGCCGCCACATCCAATCCTAGCATTAATATAGTTTGAGTTTGAGACCTTCTTCAAATCGAAAGAAATGTCTTAAAAAGTTAAAATACAAAATAGTTCGTGGGACCGCCGGAGTCGAAGCTCACCATATTATGTGTTCTTTTAAGGGTTTTAGGAATTAAGAATGTTTACTAAGTTTGTTTGGAACTCATCAAATAGGTGAATCCACATTGCTAACATTTAATAATTGTCATTAAAAAAACTGTACCCTGGTTTCAAACGCAATGAAGAAAAATTACATGTGTGAATCAAATTGTAGGAATAATAACTATAGCATCAAAAAATGTAATACCAACCTCATGTTTTTGAGTAAGGTTCATAAACGATGGAGAATGTAAACAAAAATATTAAAGTCCAACTTTTTGGAAGAAAATTTACCGGTTGTTCTAAGACGTACTCTCATATATACATATACATATATAATTATATTAAATTTCATGTTAGAAAGTGTCGGTGCATGGGACGTAGTGTTAAGTGAGTAGTATAGTAACAGTCAGTAGTGAGTGAAAGCAAAGAAAAGGAGAGGAGGAAGAATTAGTTACAAAGAAGATGAAAATGAGATTTGAGCTTCAGAAAAAAAAAAAAAAACCCCAGAGGTGTACTATAGTTAATAACCCGATTAAGCATCCTATTTATCAAATAAGATGCTATTAAAATAGTTTCCTCCCAAAAAAATTTCAGAGCATTTTTAGAAAACATGATGGCATAAGACACTTCTAGCAAATGTTTGTTTTTCCTTTCAACAATCATGTTTTGTTGAGGAGTGTTGACACACACTACATCAAATAAGATGTTATTAAAATAGTTTCCTCCCAAAGAAATTTCAGAGCATTTTTAGAAAACATGATGGCATAAGACACTTCTAGCAAATGTTTGTTTTTCCTTTCAACAATCCTGTTTTGTTGAGGAGTGTTGACACACATTACATCAAATAAGATGCTATTAAAATAGTTTTCTCCCAAAGAAATTTCAAAGCATTTTTAGAAAACATGATGGCGTAGGACACTTCTAACAAATGTTTATTTTTCCTTTCAACAATCCTGTTTTGTTGAGGAGTGTTAACACACACTACAACCGATAAGCTTATTAGCGACGAATTCAATTGTCGCTAAATATTAAAAAATCGTGTCAAATAATAATTTGCGACAAAAAACAATTATCACCCTAATGGTAGCCAAATCCGGGTAGCAAAACAACATCCACAATGTTTTCATGAAATTGTCGGAGAAAGGTTTTGGATACACAATATATTCTTTGGTAAAACATATAACCAATGAGAATCAAAAACGTCATACATAAGAATTTGTGACGTAAATGTTTCATAGAGAAAAGTTTTTACCTACGAAACCGTAGTCGTACATAATTATTTTTACTTAAGATTTTGTTTTTGTAGTAGAATAGTTTTAGCTACTAATTATTTGTTGTAAAAAATCTTGGTGGTAAATCAGAATAGATTTAAGCTTAAAAAAAACACTCTAGAGTTGTACTATAGTTAAGAACCCGAGTAAGCATCCTATTTATCAAATAAGATGCTATTAAAATAGTTTCCCCCCAAAGAAATTTCAAAACATTTTTAGAAAACATAATGGTGCAAGACACTTCTAACAAATGTTTGTTTTTCCTTTCAACAATCCTATTTTGTTGAGGAGTGTTGACACACACTACAACAGATAAGCTTATTAGCGACGATTGGCGACGAATTCAATCGTCACTAAATATTAAAATATCATGTCAAATAATAATTTTGTGACGAACAACAATCGTCGCCCTGATGGTAGCCAAATCTAGGTAGCAAAACAATATCTAAAATGTTTTCATGAAATCGTCGAAGAAAGGTTTTGGATACACAATATATTCTTCGGTAAAACATATAACCAATGAGAACCAAAAACATCATACATAGGAATTTGTGACGTAAATATTTAGTAGAGAAGTTTTTACCTATAAAATCGTAGTCATACGTAATTATATTTACCTACGATTTTGTTTTTGTAGTATAATAGTTTTAGCTACTAATTATTTGTTGTAGAAAAATGTTTTTAGAGACGTTCTTCAAAACATATGGAATAACATTTTGTGACGAATTTGTTTTGGTAGCTAATACTTTTTTGTGACAAACTTTTATTTTTAAATGTTAATTTTATTATCATTTTTAATTACAAATTTAATTTAATTTATTACAAATTTTAAGACAATTTGAAATATAAAATTGTTACAATTTATAATTAATGTTGGTGACATGTTTTTTAAATAATAATAAAGTGAAATAAAATAAACATTAAAAATGGAATGCATTTTATAAAAAAAATTACAGGTTATTACAGAATTTGTACAAAATTTATAAACAAACTAAAACTCCTCATCGTCACTATTACTAATATAGTTTGAGCCAAGTAATTGTTTGACCATCTTTTTAAGTTTGTTGAATTCTTTTACATTATGATCTAACTTCTCTTTTGTACATTCTAACTTAGTCTTCAGTGACTAGTTCTCCTCTTAAAGCGTCGTGACATATGCTGGTTGTGATGAAGATGCACCAACAGGCTTAAGGCCATACCCAAGACATTTGATATATCTGAATCTTGTACCAAGGACATTGTTGCAAATGTCATCGACATTGGGCTAATTCCTCTAAGAGAATGATGTTTGCAACAACTCCAGCATCTTGTATTGTGGTATTGTTCCTTTGTTCTATTTTTATTAACGAAGTTGTGCTAAGTTTAACTTATAGCTTTAGGTGTTTATTGTGAGATCTTAATTATGCATTTGATGTATAGGTTGTGTTTATAGTTGTGTTTCGAAGATGATTTATTGGCTGTCTTTGTTATTTGTATATAGGTTGCCTTCTTCCAAATGACCTTTAACGCTCCCCTCATCAAAGCTTCGTAACTATTTGACGAAAGGTCTTCAAGAGTATTTTACTTTTATTCATTTCCATTAATAGTAATAGAGTCCAATATAGATAATATTATATTTCTGAACATGAACATAGCCATATCTGTTCTACTTTAAATTCTAAATTCTGCATGCGATACAAACTACACAATAGATTTCTGAAATTTTAGTAAGGGTAACTTTCATATCATTAGGCACATTGAAAATGTGTAAGTGCTAAACTGGACTACTTTCACTTATCATCGAAATTGGAGTTGAACTTATTATCATTTTATTCTAAATCGACAATTGCAGAATATACCTCTTAACATTATTAATCAAGGAATGATGACATAGTGACTAGTTTCTCATGGTACTAATTCATTTTGTTGGGAGGAATGTGACAAAATTGTACCTACTGAAGAAATAAACAATGCAAAAAAAAATCTCCACTTTATACACTAATTATCGTTTGCCTTCCATGGCTGATCTTCTGCTTCAAGATATTTAGTATCATCCGAACGTCACTTTTCTTATAATGTACATCTCTTTTTCTTTGTGAAGCTATTATATATATTCACATTTGATGATATATACTACAAGTTGTTTTATGCTTCCTTGAATCTCGAACATGACATGTATGCCTATGAGGGCAGGAGCGATGTCACAACGGTTCGTAAAGGATTAGGGAGATCGGTTGATGTAAAAAAATTCAATTCTACAAACATCATCTAGTCATTCACGTATGCATGTCACTCCAATTTTGGTTCGTTTAACGATTTACTAATATGACAATATCTAAGTTCTACTGATTGTGTTT
>JANJEY010000007.1:3734017-3744861 GCA_024703695.1 Erythroxylum cataractarum | reverse complement strand
GTTCTTGCTTAAACCCTAAATCAATGCCATCAAATGCTAATAAAGTTTGGGATAACTTATAAAGGTACTTGGTTCACATAGAGTAATAGAAATGAGAATATGAATAAATATAGTAATTAAGGAATAAGAATAATAGCCAACAATAAATCATATTCATCTGATAATCTAAAGAAATGAAGTATTGCTGAAAATGGAGGAATGAAAGTATTACATCTGTTGATACTAAACATAAATTTTCATTTCATACCTATACTTTTTTTTTTCCATTACCCCAAATAAGTACCCTCAGGTTGGTGATTATCTCTCTTCTCTACCCCACACAAGTTGGCCCAGAAAAGCATTTTCCAAGGCGGCTTTGAAGCCCCGGTTGGTGGTGGTGGAAAAGGAATTGAAACCAGCTTCTTTCCCTTTGTCTCACATGATTGCACACTCGAGTTGGCAAAGTTGGTCCCATGCAGAAATATTAATTAAAAGAAGCATTTGGCGGCAACTTTAATGTGTGAACAAGTTGACTTCGTAAATAATATCATCAAATTCATTTGCCATTAGTTCGAGTTCGTTTGCTGAAAATGATATCATCCAATGGTCACTTGTAACACCAAAAACATCTCTATCCAAACTTGAGGCCCAGTTGGTTCTGTAAAGCTTGTCCACTAGTACTGGGAGGTTCCAATACTGCCACTCAGTAATCAATTAGCAGTTTGTATGTACGCCCAATGAATGGAACATCATTTTCTATGTTCCTCTCCATCCATGTGAGGTCAGATTTGGTAGTATACTGCTCAACTATGAAAATCTATAAATCTGAGCAATTAAAAATTTTCCTTACACCATTCAATTTAAACCTCATATTTATTATTAGAAGTGAATTGATTCATACATCTAAGCTATCCATCCTCTTTGGGCATGTGCAGTACATATGATGAACACCCATCTTCTATCTCTGCCCTATAATTTAATAACTGACGCTACAGAGGTTAGATCAAAGATATGAATACTGGTGGATCAAAACTGATATGAAACAAAGAGTCGATCTTACCGAATTTAAATACTGATCAGTATCGATTCGTTTCAGATAATACCGATTGGTACTGGCCAGTATTCAAAATATCGGTTAAATACCGATCAATACTAAAAATTTTAAAAGATAAGGGGGCTTTTTTGTAAAATTTTCGGAAATTTTTAAAATCTATCTCCCTCCCTCCTTCTTACCTCTCTTTTCCCCTTTTTTTGTTAAGTTTTTTTAATTAATTATTTTGTTTACTTTAACTTTTATAATTATTGTGAATTTTAATTTTTGTTTTTAAAATAATAATAAATATTTTTATTACTAATAATAATTATAGATTAAATAAAAATTAAAAATAAATTATTTTAATATTTATATAATATTAAAATATATTTTATATATTTTAATATATTTTAAAAATATATTTTAAAATATATTTTTTAAATTTATTTTAAATTTATATATTTTAAAAATATATTTTAAAATGAATTATATTTATTAATAATTATTAAATTAATTTTATACATTAAATAATTATATTATTATGATTTTCAAAAATCGAGTTAAACATATACAGTACAATTGTATAATATGATAATGGATTATTTTATAATTTTTTAAAAATTTATTAACTGTTTAATAAATTTTAAAATTACTTAAATCAATACTCAATCACCGATTTAATACTGTTCTGCAACATAACTCCGACAATAAATCCGGTAACACTGGGTTAGACATACCACTTTTAAACTCAAAACGATCTTCTTTCTTGACCAGAGATTTGAAAGTTCATTTTTCGGTGGTTGATGTGATGATTAAAAGAGAAAATAATTAGTAGAAATTTGCGTTTCTTATTTATTTATTTATTTATTTAGTACAAAAAGCAGCAGACGGAATCTTCAAATGCAAGGTAATTCCATCTTGAGGTAGGCCATATTGACCGAAGGTCTGCCCTACTTGTCCGCAATGAATTGCTCGTTTAATCAAATCATATTCAATGCCATGTCTGTCATCAATCATCCATTGGAGAACATAATTATATCACTAGGACATGAAATCCCCTTTGGCTGCATCCCCAAAAGCATTTAATTAGTGCCTTGCCGTTAAATGAAGCCAAATTGAACATTAAATAACAACTTTTGGTTGCTTCTAAAGAAAACTGAGTGATTATTAACCTATAGTGAGCTCTCTTTTTTTTTGGGTTTATATTACTAATATCCAAAATTACTGATTAATTCGGTTAAGAACTTAGTTACAGTTAAAACTCTTCGTTCCTCTTTATCGATGTGTTTAGTAGGGATAGAATTCGAAAGTTCTTCTCATATGTTCAACTTGCGTAGCAAACTAAGCTATAACCCGTAGGTCTATTAAAGTAAGCTTTGAAATAATTAATAAGGTTATTTTTTATTACTAAAAAATCACATGTTTAAGTTACATAAACAACTTCTTTATAAAATATAGACAAATTGAGTATAATTAATGTCTCTCTCTTCTAAACCTTACTAAATGAAAATCTTCCCATTTGAAAGGAAAAAGGAGCTTTTGAGATTATAGACTTTCAGTTTGAAGAACTTGAATCCAACAAAACTGGACGAGGGAAAGACACCAGTCAGTCATGTTAGCGACAGTACAACATTGTTGAGCCTATTTAATAAATGACAGTGAAAGGGACTGGTGAATTTTCTAAATAGGCAAATCTGTGGATCTTCAAGTTTAATTAGAGATTCCAAGTTAGGGAGGGCACGATCACCTAGCCTCAAGCCCAGAAGAGTTAGGCCGACTATGGGAAGGGTTAAATATATGGGCAGTTAGGGCCTACATGGAATCAGTCTTTACAACCATAACCACAAGCTTCCATCACTATTTCGGTAACTTCAAGGTCTGTAGTTTGCTAATGAGGGGTAAAAGACAAGGTCCCTAATTGCTTACAAAAATTTGATAAGGTCCAGAATTTTAAAGCTCAACAATTTGATTGCAATTTAAATTTTAAAATTGGGTTAAATATATCTTACCTCTTTGTATTTTAACGTTTTTAATACTTATTTTTTTAAAAATATTACTTATTCCTTTGTTATATTATTTAATTACTACACAATCCTTTTTGTCATATTTTGTTAGTAATTTATCAAGTTTTATCTAAAATTGACATAATATTGAAATCCTTAAATTTTAATGTGACGTTCTAGAGTTATGAATAAATGAAAAACTAACAAAGTATTAAATAAAAAATAATCATCATTGTCAATCCTTAATTGAAATCCTGCTAAGGCATAAAGTCTGGAGAAGTCCAATAGTACGCAGTCTTATCCTTATGTAATAGAAAGATAAAGAATTATTTGATAATTAAATAACAAAATATGGAAGTAAACAGCAATTTTAAAAATAAATATTGAAATGAAAATAATCAAACTATCAAGAGTATAATATAATTAACCTTTTATAATATTTTTATATTTTAGGTTGAAAATAGTCAAACTATCAAGAGTATAACATAATTAACCTTTTATAATATTTTTATATTTTAGGTTGAATTTAAACTTATAATTTCTTTATAAGTTAATCCTTTGTTGTATAAAACAAGTTTGATAGTTTTTCAAAATCGAAGTATTTTGAAAAAAATGATAAATTTAGCTATTAAAAGGTGCAATCAAACCTTAAAAATAAAATCAAGGTATGAAATAGTTTTAGTATTATAAAAAGGGACCTATAATTGGGCCTAATTGGAAAAATTTTCCAATTTCTTTAAAATTTTTTAAGTTGAAATTATTTTAGTGGGTCACGAATTGTCAGTTTTTTATCGAAAACTCGCCAATTATAACTTTGTCCCAATGATCGACACGGTCGGGAAACTAGGTGGGGACCGTGGGCAGTTGCCATGATCATTTTCGGGTATACAAATCAATGAGTAAGGATATACTTTGCATACTTAAGAGAGAATTATGTACGATTGATGAGAATTTTATATTATAGACCTCCTCCCTCTAAGATTTAACTTATTATTAATTAATATTTATTTGATTGATTATATGTTTTAATTTTTTGATTTGAATGACGTTGTTTTCTAACTTTTTAAAAGACACTAGTCAACTTCTATCAAAGTATAGTCAATTAGTGTTATAAGAAATCATCATTTTGTCCATTTAATGATTTTGTTCATAGTTTGATCACTATTATAGTCAATCATTTACTAAAGTTGATTGACCAATGCCTTTTCAGTGGTCAACCAATGACCCCTCATCTAATAAAATTCTTTTTTAGTGATTTTATTAACAGATTGATTGCATATAATAATGGATCACTAGTCAACTTATATCTTTTAGTAATTGACTAATATAAATTGTTCATTAGAAAATTCTTTCCTCAAGCATCCAGCTTCACACAATTATCATCTTCTCTTCACCCACACACAAAATGTATTTCTTAGAGAACTTCATCTTCTCCCATTCTTCATATTCTAGAGATTTCTAGTGAGCACTCTCTCTCCTCTTTCTCTGATAAGTCTCGGATGAAATTGTCAACCTCAGTGAACTCTTCTATGCCAATGAAACTAGATTCCATTTATATTCAACATCAAATCATCAAATTTCTTTCACTTTAAACCCTAAATTCGACAATCATTGATTTTTATCTTTTAATTGAATCTTAATTTCTTTTTTTTTCATGTTATTAAACCTTATTATACATTCAATTTTATCCAAGAAATTTCATAAATTTTCAAATTTGAACATATTAGGATTCTAGAATAAGGATTTTTCAATTGGGATAACCAATCCTAAAGTTCCTAAACTTCTAGAATTTTTTTAATCCAATATTTAAGCTTTTAAAATTTCCAATCAAGTGACCAACCATTTAAAACCCCAATAGTTCAAAATATTAGTTATGTTAGTAATTTTTTGATTTAACCAACAAAATATTTTTTTATTCATGATATGTACCTAAAGAATTTCTTTCGACCCTAATCTAACCATGACCACTATATATTTAGGTGGACATCTACATGTCATGAATATTTAAGATTTCGTTAGCCAAATCATCAAATTATTAATATAACTAATATTTTGAACTGAACTGATATGGTTTTAAAAAATTAGTCTCTCAATTAAAAAATTTAAAAAATTTTGGCATTAGATTGAAAAAATTGGTACTTTAGGATTGGTTATCCTTTTTTTTCAATTTCTTATGTTACTCTTTCAAAATCATGCTTTCTTAATGAAATTGAAGGTTAAAATAAGGTTTTCTAACTCCCATTTGCATCCATCGAAGGACAATGGTCTTCTCTTCCCATGATTACATTTATTTTTATTGAATTTGGGTTTGACATTTTTACCTAATGGAATTTGGAAAATTTAAAATTACTTAACTTTGTGTAAATCTTTATGAAATTGATGGTTGGTTACTACATCCAATTTTATTCAAACTTATCAATTCATGACCCACTAAAATAATTTCAACTTAGAAAATTTTAAAAAAATTGGAAAATTTTTCCAATTAGGCCCAATTATAGGTCCCTTTTTATAAAACTAAAACTATTTCATAACTTGATTTTATTTTTAAGGTTTGATTGCACTTTTTAATAGTTAAATTTATCATTTTTTTTTCAAAATACCTTGATTTTGATCTTTTAATTAACTTTGCATACTTCATTATTTATTTTGTATTTTACTATATGACTACATACTACTTGTTACAATGGTTGAGGAATTGAAATTGATGAGATAGAATTTATAGCAGCGCTTTCCTTGTAGGTGGCATTAGATCTTTAAATTATTGGTACCCATTTTCTTTCATTCGTTATTAGATATTTGTTTCCATCCTTAATGTACCTCATACCTTTATTCCCATGGCAAGAATTAGAGAGAAGTCTAATCTTAGGTCTAGGACAATTGAGGTAGAACTAACCTCACCCCTATTAGGACGCAAAGGACTCGAGAGAGATCTTTACTTCCTCGCCCAACATACCTTTGTTTGGTTTTGCTAATGAGAATGAGTACTTCGAAATTCAATCTCCTTAGTTTATTGATTATATCAAAGTAAGTTACATGAAAACTATGTCATTTCTCATTTTATCTAAAACAACTTAAAGCATATAGTCTTGTACAATTTTTCATTGATCAAATGTGGAAATTTATAATTAAAAAAACTTTTTATATTAGCCAAATAAATTTTATGTTGTTTTATTGTATTCTTTGACCTTAAGTAATATGATATAACCCATACCTCTTCTCTAAGGTCTAAAGAATAAACATTTATCTAATAGTATCTTATTAATGAAATCCTTGTCATTCCTATACTTGAACTTTATTATCATTATAACTATCTTACTAAATGCTATAAATGTCCTCATTTTGTGCCAAAGTTAGTAGGAAATTCAAACCTGTTTATAGTCTTAATGTTCTTAGATTTCATCATCTTTTTATCAAGTAAAACTGTTTCTTCTGTGACCATTTTACTTTTTTAGGACATTATTACCTTTGGTTTCTCTCTACCTTTATGCTAGGAGAAAACATTCATCTTAGTGACTTCATTTTGCATAATATGATTTATTTCAATGATACCAAGAAAAAGAAATAAAATATCACATGTGCTCTTGTTCTTGGACTCATTTTCCATCATTTTCATGTCCCTTCTAACAAAGATGAGATGGATCTAGATTTATTTCTTGATTTAGATTTATTTCTTGATTTTGCTATCCTTAACCATATAGGTTACTAATTTGTTAACTGTTAATTACATGAATCAACCATATTTATGGCAGCAATCCCAATAGCCTATGCCACCATATTAGGCTCCCCCCATGTGCCATTGGTTTTGATAAGCCTTTACTTATTCATACCATTAAGATCCTCATAGATCATGAGGCTACTACTTCATCACCATATGTTGGATCTTTACCCGATGCTTTTTTGGTAGTTATGAAGTATCAACTCGCTTAACATTGTTTGTGACATCAAGATGTACCATCTCGATAACTTATATTAAATTGATTTTGATGGGAACCAGTAACCACGAATTTAGAATGGGAAGAAGAGAACTTAGGAGAAGAGAAATTTCTTTGAAAATTTTGCCTGCCTCAAATCACGAGGCTCCTTTCATTAAATAACCAAGATCGTTACAATAAAATCCATCTGGCTTATAACTATTTTTGTCAGTATTCTCATCTTATTCCAGCTCACTACAACACGTAATCAGTTAGTTTTGCTGGTTTAATATGAACGCGAGAGCTTTCTTCCTTGCCTCTAGGCCTTGATTCTTCTCTTGGGCTGATACTACTCCTTGGGTCGTAACATTACTACCATCCTCTGAAAATTCCTTGTCCTCAAGGATAAAATTAAGGTACTCCTTCCTGATTTGTTCCACATCCTCCTAGGTAGCTTCTGACTGCGTGTGGCCTGTCCATTGGATAAGGGCTTACGTTGACAGCTGATTCCCTTTATAGACTCTCCGATAACCCAAAATTGTTTGAGAAACAATTAATGGGTATCTTTCACAAAATTCATCTGGTAACGGTAACAGCTGTCGGGCTAGATCCCCTCTACACTCCTTAAGCAAGGATATGTGAAATACATTGTGTATGCGGGCAGTCGGTGGTAGATTAAGCTTGTAAGCCACTAAGCCAATTTTCTCAACGATTTCAAAGGGCCCATAAAATTATTTTGACAGCTTGTGAAATCTAGTGCCCATGACTGAACGCTGATGGTAGGGATGTAGCTTCACGAATACCCAGGCACCAACTTCAAGGGATTTGTCTGTTCGATGCTTGTCTCCTTGTTGCTTCATTTGATGTTGAGTTCTGGCCAAATTTGCTTTGAGTTATGACAGGACCTAAGACCGCTCAGATAACAAGGTGTCTATGGCATCGATTTTTGAACTTCCTGGAAGATATTGCTGAAGGTTTGGGGGTGCCCATCTGCAAACTGCTTCGAATGGTGTCATCTTAATAGCAGAATGCACCGATGTATTATAGTTATACTCTACCCAAGGTAGAAATTTTAACCAAGTTTTTGGGTTTTCTGTTACATAACAACTAAGGTAGTCCTATAGACAATGATTCACCACTTCTGTCTACCCATTGGATTGAGGATGGTATGCCGAACTAGTAGAAAGATGAGTTTCTTGAAGTTTGAAGAGTTCCCTCCAGAATGAACTCATAAACACCAGGTCTCTGTCAGAGACAATATCCTAGGAAATCCATGCAGTCTACCAATTTCCTTCATAAAGATTTCCGCATGTGAAGCAACAATGAAATTAGTAGGAAGGCCAATGAAGTGGGCATACTTTGATAGCCTGTCAACGACTACAAAAATCGCAGTCCTTCCTTGGGCAACTGGTAAGTGGGTTATAAAATCCATAGAGATGGATTCCCAAATCTGTTGAGGTATCTGTAAGGGTTGTAATAACCCTTGTGGTGCTTGATTTCCAATCTTCACCTGTTGACAGATCGAACACTATTGGACATAAGCCTCTACATCCTGCCTCAACTGTGGCCAGTAAAAGGAGGAGGAGATTCGTGCAGTTGTTCGCTTCATGCCAGCATGTTCCCCTACGACAGAGTCATGGTATTTTCGGAACAAAATCTCCTATAATCCTGATTCCAGAGGGACAAAAATCCACCCCTTAAACACGACAATTCTGTCCTATACCCTGTATTCTGCATTTTCACCTAGGCTATCCTTAATTGTTTTGAACAGAGACATCTTTGGTGGGTGTGATGTGATAAATCTCTGTAGGGTAGCCAGGAAGCCACTGATTGGTTTCGAAATTTGCAATGCCATCAACTCGCCATGAACTCGGGATAACGCGTCTGCTGGCCCATTCTCCTTCCCAGGTTTATAAATGATCTCAAAATCATACCCTAATAACTTTGTGATCCACTGCTACTGCTATGGCGTCTAAATTACCCGTGTCATGAAGACTCTTAAAGGTTGGTGATTTGTCTCAATTTTCAAGTGAGTGTCCAAAAGGTATTGTCACTAGCGTTTTACAGCCATGATAATGGCATACATCTCTCGCGCGTATGTGGTTGCCGATATCATACGTGGAGGAAGTTGCTTACTGTAGAAGGCAATTGGTCGTCCTCCTTGAGTTAACACTACTCCGATCCCTATTCCTGAGGCATCCATTTGTACTGTAAAAGGTTGGCGAAAATCTGGTGAAGCCAATATTGGTGTAGTCATTAAAGCTTCTTTTAATTGTTGAAAAGCTTGGGTTGTTGCTTCCGTCCACACAAATGCTTCCTTCCTTAGTAACCTCGTCAATGGTTCTACAAGTCTGGCATAATTTTTGACAAATTTTCTGTAATATCCAGCAATTCCCAGGAATTCTCTTAGTTTTCTAACACTGGTCGGAATAACCCATGCTTTAATTGCCGCTATTTTTTCCTCATCCACTGAAAGCCCCCTTGGGGATATAACATGCCCCAAGGAAATCATTGAGGAGCAGGCAAACTCACACTTCGTCTGCTTCACATAAAACTGTTTCTTTTTTAGTAGCTGAAGAACGTGATCAAGGTGTTGCAAATGGAGTGCTTCTGTAGGGCTGTAGACTAATATGTCATCAAAGAAGACAAGGACATATTTCTTCATAATTTCCCAGAATAAATCGTTCATCTCAGATTAGAAAGTCGATGGTGCATTAGTCAAGCCAAACGGAAGAACAACAAATTCATAATGCCCATTGTGTGTTCTAAACGTCGTTTTGTGAATATCAAGTAGATGTAACCTCAATTGATGATAGCCAGCTCTAAGATCAAGCTTAGAGAAAATGGTTGCCCCACCGAGCTCATCAAAGAGTTCTTCTGCAGTTGGTATCGGGTAACGATCTCTCACAGTGACTGAATTTAAAGCATGATAATCTACACAGAACCTCCAGGTACCATCTTTTTTCTTTACCAAAATTATTGGCGATGAGCAAGGGCTATTGCTTGGTTGAATTACTCCTTCACTCAGCATCTCGTGGACTAATCTCTCGATTTCTGTCTTCTACATATGTGGATACTGGTATGGCCGTACATTGATGGGGACGGTTCCTAGCTGTAATGGAATTTTGTGCTCCACCTTTCGGAATGGTGGTAAGCCCTTGGGTGCTTCGAAGACCATTGAGTGAGTCTAAAGTAGTTTTTGCAGGTCCTCCTTTAATTTTTGCGATGCCTCGCCTCCAAATCTCACCCCTATTTCCATACTTGCATGATTTATTATCAAGTCATAATAAGAAGAAATGGAGTCAGTTTTTTGATTACGAATGAATTGGCCAAATGTCATAGATGACATTGACGCTTGTTGGATTCCCTGCAAGGTAATATGCTGCCCATCCTTCTCCAATTTCATTCATAAATTTTTGTAGTCAAATAGGACTGGTCCGACCGTAGTCAACCACTGAGCCCCTAAAACAATATCTGCACCATAAATTCGGAGTAAGTTGTAGCGCTCCCTCACCGTAGAGTATGCATCGGGTCGCCCGTAGGTCGTACCGATGCATAACCTACGACGAAGGCGCACTACCAAACTATCATTTCTATACTCCTCATGGCATCATATAAATAAAGCAGTAATATCGAATCCACTAAATTTTAAAACCAAAAGATTCATTTCCATTCATTCATTAAACCGTCGATACAACATCAGTCATATTAATACATCTGTACAAGTCCAAAAGTACTACTATAGCTCCTAAACCAGTCATCCACAAAATACCCCAAAAGATCCCAGCTGACAGACCTGTGGGCCATGCTCCTCTCGCCGGCACACACAGCAGGATAAGTCTCACTGATCGGAGCTAGAAGTCAAACTATCTCTGTCCTGAAAAATATTCGCAATTTGGGTGAGTTTGCGAAACTCAA
>JANJEY010000007.1:3702719-3717472 GCA_024703695.1 Erythroxylum cataractarum | reverse complement strand
ACAGCTTGTTCATGCTGGACTATCGCTGAATGCTTTCTTGTATTTGGTCCTATTAGGAGGTAATGTTTATATTAGTAAGTGATAATTATTAAGAATTAACATTAAAGCATAAATATTTCACATACATTAACTTCTCTACATCGAGTTTTGACGAATGTTACACCATCATGTTTCTTAGTGTGAGTGTACAAAAAGGGCTGACGAGATATAGGCCTCATCCTCATAGACTTTTCATGCATAAAAATAAAATATTATAAGTGAACTAGAATTTATAAAAGTTTCAGTAGGGTTTCCTTTATTTTTTGATATTTTCCCGTGTAGAACAAAAAAATAACTCAATACAATCATATATGGCACATTTATACCATTATCATTATCCATAATATACATATTTCATTCCAAAATTCATACATCAATTTAAATTGAAATACATCAAAGTAAAACAATTAGAATATAAGTGTAAAGTTTAGATACTTACAAGCTAACTACATGCTCGTGATGGATAATAGATCCTCCCATCTGTACGGGAAGAGACTCTCACCCCGGTCCTCCATATTTGTTTGTTGAGTTACACTCTAAAATGGATATTGCCTCAGGTGATGTCCAATACTACTATGAACGACTCCATATTTGCTTAGAAATATAAGGTGATTGTACACTAGCCTTGTATATCGCACCAATAAAGTCAGGATAACGTGTACGTGCTCGTCTCTCCCATACTTTATACATGACCACGTCAAATTCAGAATCCCAAAAAATTCTTTCTAAAATAAAAGGAAAAAATTCGATAAATACTTATAATGTAATAATATTTATCTAACTAATGTACAAATTAATTAAAAAAAGAAGATATTTTTTTTATTGTAGCTTAAACTCCTGAAAGTAAAATACCTTTGTGGCCTGAAAGATATTTTTCTATACATAACTCTCAAGATCAATCTTCTCCTTAAATTTATATGTCACGTTTCTAAAGCATGGTTCAGATAGAATTAACCTAATATAAAAATAATCACTTACTGATAATTGTTATGTAAGTTCTTCCATCAGATCCCTTAGTTTAAGGCTGGCGGCCGTCTCCTTCATCCACATTATACTCCTTTGATATCTATGTCGCTATATGAGTAATAGATGATGTAGGAGTGGTGGATAGTGTAGCATCAAGAACATCAGGTGACGCGTCATCTGCAACTGTAGTAACTAGAGGGGGAGGAGGTGATTCAGTTATAGCTGTAAAGCGTGATGGTTCACCTTAATAGTAAGTACCTTCAAATTGTTGTCTAAACTTGGGTCACTTTATATCACATTGTCTCTTTGGTGACATATGTCAACCTGAAATTCATTTTTTATCGAATTTTCTAGAAATATAATAATTTGAATTTAATATTTTACACAATATATTGAAAAGGAAATAAGGTGATTTGTTGAATATAATATTCAAGTACAAACTTTGAATTAGAAGGTTAACAATTTTTACAGTCATAGAACAAGAACAATAGCAGTCCACACTCAATAGTATGCAGCTTGATCCCTAACTAGTAGAAAAGTTATTTGACAAATTCTTACAGATACAACAATAAATCAACTTTAAACCTTAGTCCAATTTATTGCATCGATAAATGATAATTGTATAATTATTTTCTTGGATTCCAAGTGATATGAAAGTCGATAATTATAAATGACCCTTAGCTATTAGACATTCCTTCTTCGTCATTTTCATTTAAGTGTTTGTTGTTTGGTGTTACTAACCAGGATTAGGCCATAGGTTATTGCGTCTGAAACAAAAGGTGTAGGCCAAAGTACATAATGACAAAGTATCGCTTACCTTGTCAAAATCATTACCTTACTTTATATTGGCTATTGATAACTACATACATGATTAACAAATATGATAAACTAGAGTACAATCATTGCCACAATGCCACTTTAATTATATGAATGTTCACGTAGTCGATTCATGTAATCAATTAACTTCCTTTCCAACATGACTTGATAGTGGACTTAAAAAATATGAAAACCTAGGTAGGCATTCATTACACTAGGTTTTTCTTTTTAATAATTATTGCTTACTTACGTCTTGGCTTTTATCTTTGACACTAGTCACTTAACTTTTGGTTAAAATGAGTCAACTTTCTATAAACTATGCATAACCTTCAAATAGTCACACAAATATATTATTCTCTAATTCAACAAAACAGATGGAATTCAAATAGTCACATAAATATATTTTTTCAAAGAACATACATTTCATTAAACACCTTCTATGCATCAGAAATTCATCCCAACATTACAACCAAAATCACGTCTTGTCCCTTCTATTGTTAACATTTATACCTTAAAGTTATTTTCGAATCACAAAATACACAAATAAATGAAAGTAATCAAATACCTAAATATAACTTTCATCAAATATACAAAAATATCTCCACCGAAGGACACGATGACAATGGTCAAAAAAGACAGTGATAAAAAGACTTTGGGTGAGTTTTAAGTTAAACAAAACAACATCGTTTGGTGTTTCTTTAACTTAAAAATGCTAAAGTCGAAGCAGACAAGGACGTTTACCTTGAAAATTTACCGATGAATTTTGCCCACGGAACTTTTCCGTCAGCAAACTCAAAACTTTTTTATTCTGTCAATAATTCTTGCCTTATTTATCGACGAACATTTGATACTGTTGTCAAATTCTGTCGCAAATTGATTTTCCTTCGTATTGAGCCACGGATATTAGTATTGCCGTTAAACAAAATTTTTCTGGACAATTTTACCAACTGAAATAGGATTTCCGTCAGTAATTTGCAACAATTTCTTTTTTGTTGATAATTTTCTGTCGCTAATTCCTGCTTTTCTTGTACTGATTTTTTTTTGACCTTTGACTTAATTATAACCAAGTTAATTTTAGCAGAGCTTAAATTTAATAGTAAGTAGGACTGTAATGACTTGAAACAAAAATTATTCTTCTATGTTACTAATATTGGATAATTAGGTATTGTTTAAGCAAAGTCTAGCTAGATACATTTTATCTATTTTAGGTATTCCTATGAGCCTTGGAGCAATCAGTAAAATTGTTTGGTTATGACCATAAGGTCACAAGTTGAAGCCATATAAATAACTTCTTTGAAAAAATGCTAAGGAAAGGCTACTTGCATTATGACCTTCAGCAAAACAGGAAGCCTTATGCAAATATTACGTTGCCTTTTGACTATGAGAATGAAAATTAGTCTTTGTTTGAGCTTTGCTCTTGATCAACCTGATTACCGAAGGTGTAATGGCTGCTCTTTGTGAGTTCTTGATTCTTTTCATCATTCCAGGATTCTTTTGTGCAATGACTGTTACGTGGTATTCATTGTTTCATTTATTATGCTTGATTATATTTCATTATCCTTTACACATCAAAAATTAGATTTAGTTAATGTGGTTGTTAAGAAAATTAAATTTTACTGTTTTGTGAATTACAGGCAGTATAATGGGACTCAAAAACTGCAATGCCAAGATTGCCCGTTTGCCCTTCGAAGGTCATCTCTTTTCTCTCTTAACATTTTTGAGAAAGCACTCTCTTTTGAGCTGATACTGTTTCCACCAAATTCAACTTTCTCGGTTAAAGCAGCGATCTTTTGCACTTTTTGAATCTTCTTACCGAAAGTCCCTCAACTCTGAATTCATGCTACTGCTTTGAATTTTAAGCTAATTTGCATCTCTTACAGCTCTTCCCCGCTTCACATTTGCATATCCATCTGCAGAACTAGCTTGGCTAACCAAGTTGCCTCTGAAGTTCGTCATGGATCAACTATTCGTGTTCTATATGTTTGTACCCTTTGAATCATTTACCCCTCCTCAGATTTCCTACTCATTTTATCCTTTTTCAACTTATTTGATTTTTGTGTTTCGCACTAATTTAATAGACTCCATGACCTTCAAATACTCATCGAAAGATGAATTAAATTCGAGTTCTTTTCCATTACTAGGCAAAAGTACTTCTCTTTGTTCCTCTCCTCGTATTTAATGGACAAGATCGCCAAGAATTCAAAACCCACGAGAAACAGATGACTCCACTTCCCTATAACTTCCAAGTTATATTCCGGGTCCCTTCCCTTCAGAACAAGAGATACCCATGTCCCCATTCACTCTACCCATCACCTCCATACCCAAAGAACAAAACAAAAACTTCATCTGGGACTCAACAAACTGACTATTTTTCGCTTTACCTATCCATCAGTACGTACTTTGTCAAGCTTCCTAAATATGTGTCAGAAAAGACCTGTCCTGTCTTAATGTAAAAGAGACTAGACTAGATAGAAGAAAAGAAGAAGTAATAAAATAATAAATGGATTCGTCAGAGAAGTAAAAGAGACGAGGAGAGGACATTGGGGCTTGAAGTACATATGACTAAGAAACAAGACAATGTAATATCAGAAAACCATTTGTCTAGAGGTTATTTTATTAGATTGGATTGACAAATATCTAATGATCTGCCTGTATCAAATTTAAAATCGGTAGCAATTCTGATCAACTTTAATCATCGTTCTTATATTATGCAAACGAGAAAGGAAGAACTGACCAATAGCATGGTTCTTATGAGTAAGTTCTGGCATTATTTGAGTATTTAGACTACAGTACTCGTAAAAAGTGAGAACTGAGAACGAACACCATTCATGGGCCCCACTGGCACAGAAATCGACCGTTGCACGCCCCTCTTCGTTTGCCTCAGTCAGTAACGCTCTCCAGAAATAAAGTATGCTAAGATAAATGGAAAACCACAATTCAAATTTCAAACATTCAAATTCTTCATCATCCTGAAGAGGTAACAAAAGGAGCTCCTCCTCCTCCCTACTTTTGGTTATTCTGTATCACACACCGGCTCCTCTTCTCTGTTAATCTTGGAAGTTGAGCTTTTCCAATTTGTAGTTCCATTTAAATCACTTCATAGTTTCAAACTCTATGCTCCTCTGTTTGCTTCAGATCCTTCAAAATACGAACTTTCTCTGTTAGCATCACCTGGTTCGTCCGTTTGCATGCTAGAAGCTCAATTCTAAGATGAGAGAAGAAAACCCACATGAATCCAAGTCGAAAGTTTCAAAATTTGCTGATCAGAATCAAGCACCCAAGCCACATAATGCTAAGAACAATGCCAACTATCCTTCAAAGCTCAAGTCTTCGTGGGGTTCAAACATTGTTAGAGGCTTTACAGCAGAGAAGAAAAGCAAAGCTCAAGCCACCACAGTTGCGAACAAAAAACTCACGTTAGCCCACTGGGACGCTGGAAACCAAAAGAATCCTTCTGGGTCATCCCAGTCTCGAGTCAAAAGATCGCTCATTGGTGATTTATCTTGCTCTGTGTCAGGGGCTCAAGTTCACCCACATTCGTACCAGACTCATCGAAGGCAGCCTTCAGGTTCTCGAGACTTGTTTTTAGAGCTAGACCATCTTAGGAACTTGCTTCAAGAATCAAAAGATAGGGAATTTAAGCTTCAATCTGAGCTATCAGAGCTCAAGACCAATGGAAGACTGGTGGACCTGGAAAGAGAGCTTGAAGTTAGGAACGCTATGTTTGACGAGCTTTCTATGAAAGTTGGGTTTTTGGAGTCCGAGAAATGCAGTCTTAGTGAGCAAGTGACTGAGCTCCGTTTGATTTCACAGACGAGACATGAAGAGATAGAGAGCCATGGTGTGGTAGGGAATTTGGAGATGGAAGTAGTTGAGTTGAGAAGATTGAATAAGGAGCTGCAGATGGAGAAGAGGAATCTTTCATGCAGGCTCTCGTCTTTGGAATCTCAACTTGCTTCCATTGCTAGGACTTCAGAGGTATCGTTATCACTGTCCTTGTTTGTTTTCTGCGTAAATGTTAATAAAGAGAACGTAGGAAAAGACCTAGCTTTTCAAATTATGATCGCTAGTCTTACCCAAAATATCGTTTTACTACTACTCAAATACTGTCTTGAACGATGGAACAGAGGTCAAATTTAAACCTTCAATTTGGCAAAAGAATCTTGAATATTTTAGTTTTAAAAATTGATGTGGATATTCAGTTTCTGCTAGTGATTTCCATGAACCAAACTGAGGTTAATAGCTTAGTTCCCTATACAACTGATTCTTTCTTTATGTAATTGCTTTCCAAAAATTAATCATTTCGACATGTAATGACCTGTAAATTCAAGAGTTCCATTTTGACGGATGCCTGCCAAAGTGTTAACTTGCAAATTTCTATTGCCGTATGCTTGACTGTTCAACTGTTGCAGAAAATCTAAACAGACCACTCCTTGTATTGTCTTGAATTTTATCAGAGTGACACTGTCGCCAAAATGAAAGCTGAGGCATCTTTGTTAAGACACACAAATGAAGATTTGTGTAAGCAAGTTGAAGGGCTTCAGATGAGCCGATTAAATGAGGTTGAGGAGCTTGCTTATCTGAGGTGGGTTAATTCATGTTTGAGGGATGAATTGAATAATTCATGCTCAACAACAATGTCCAACAAGGTTTCAAGTCCAGACTCGACGAACAGGAGCAACGATTATGTTGCTTCAGTACCTTTCGATGCCAATGATTGCCAGGAATTTTGTAGCAAAAGGAGACTGAGTTTGATTAAAAAGTTAAAGAAATGGCCTCTTACAGAAGAAGATATGTCAAAGTTAGAATACCACCAAGATGAAAACTGGATCCATTCAGAGGATGGAAGAAGTCCAAGTAGAAGACATTCAATAAGTGGATCAAAGTTTTGTATGGAAGACTTGGTTCCAAACAAGAGAAGGCAATCTGAGGGTTTTATGTGTATAAAAGAAATGGAATGCGAAGAAGAGCCCGTTACAGTTCAGAGATTGCAAATCCTTGGAAACTGCCAAGAATCGAACAGAAGTATAGTTTCATTAGATGTTGAGAAGAGGGCTTTGCGGGTTCCGAACCCCCCTCCAAGGCCTTCGTTTTCAGTTTCTAATGGACCCAAAGAAGAAATTTCAACTCAAGTTCCACCACCACCTCCACCACCGCCTCCGCCACCGCCACCTCCTCCAAAGTTTCCTGGTAGAACTACTTCAGCCGGAGTGGTTCAACGAGCACCACAAGTTGTCGAGTTTTACCACTCACTTATGAAAAGAGATTCTAGAAAAGAGTCATCCAATGGAGGAGTTTGTGAAAGCTCAGATGTTGCAAATGCTCGTAGCAGCATGATTGACGAAATTGAAAACAGATCATCTCATTTGCTTGCCGTAAGTGACTGCCCAAGACTTTTGTTTGCAACTGACTTTTAGGTGTGTCTGTGTTTCACATCACAATATTTCTCAAGACTTTCATTTTGGTAGATTAAAGCTGACGTCGAAACTCAAGGGGAATTCGTCAACTCGCTGATAAGAGAGGTCAACTGCGCAGTTTACGAGAAGATTGAAGATGTTGTGGCATTTGTGAAATGGCTTGATGATGAACTAGGCTTTCTGGTGAGTAGGTTGCCATCCAGGCTAGGGTTCTTACTATTAAAATGGAAGCATGTTTTGAAAGAATTGAAAAAGAGAGTATAAATTATGAACAACTAGGATTTCTGTATGTAGTTTGTGAAGGTGCTATGTGAAACTTAATCCCTTTGACACATTCAGCATATAATCAAAGTTCCAAAACTGTTTATGCTTTGAAGATTTTTGAATATGTTGACATGTTTATATCAGAACTATAAAGACTTCTTTCTTTTTCTGAAGGTGGATGAACGGGCTGTCCTAAAACACTTTGACTGGCCAGAAAAGAAAGCAGACACCTTGAGAGAAGCAGCGTTTGGATATGGCGATCTTAAGAAGTTGGAGTCTGAAGTGTCGTATTTTAAAGATGATCCTCAAATGCCTTGTGATATTGCATTGAAGAAAATGACTGCTTTGTCTGAGAAGTAAGAACCTGAAACCTTTCACAGAAGTTTCCCTTTAAGGTTTCAGTTTATGAAGTGTTTAATGCACCTTTGTCAGGATGGAACGTAGTGTACACAATCTTCTAAGGACAAGAGAATCGTTAATGCGCAATTGCAAAGAGTTCAAAATTCCCACAGATTGGATGCTTGAAAGTGGGATCGTTAGCAAGGTAAGCGAAAGGCAAAGCCAACTGCTGATAGCTTCTGATTAAGTGGACTGAGTAGTGAGAAATAGATCACCAAAGTGAAAGGAAAGGAAATACCAAGTATAGATCTTCATGATTAAGCAATTTCTTTTGAGATACCTAGTTTAAGTACCTCATTTGTGAATTTATGTTTTCATTTTAGCATTCGCGTTCGTTCGGGATGATCTATTCCTAGAGCTATAAAGTTTTCTTCAGAATTTCCGTCAGTTTGTTTGTCTAGAGACTGATTTGGTTAACAACCATTGATCCTGCAGATAAAGTTTGGATCAGTTAAGTTGGCACAAAAGTACATGAAGAGGGTGGCTATGGAAATTCAATCAAAATCATCGGTTGAAAAGGATCCTGCACTGGACTACATGCTACTTCAGGGAGTCAGATTTGCTTTCAGAATTCATCAGGTTCAAGAAATATACAATTTTGTTGATTTATAGCTAGGAGAAACGAGTTTGACAATGGATTGGCTGTTTTGCATTTTCGGTGCAGTTTGCTGGGGGATTTGATGGAGAAACAATGCATGCATTTGAAGAACTTCGAAATCTTGCTTACCTTCTTAACAAAAAGTAAAAAAAAAAAAAAAAAAGACTGTTGATTGGAGGACTGGGGGAAGCAATTTGGCTTACCATCTCAGTAAGCTTCACAGTTGGAAGACCATCGGAGAAGCGTGTTTTGGTATGGTTTTTGGCATTTGCTGGGTTGGGTTGGCATTGTATGTGAATCCCATAGCAATTTTGTTTAGAGCTTTTCATACATAATTAGTAGAACATGTACAAATTCAATCACAAGTAAACCTTTACAATTGCTCATGCCATCTTTAGCGCATGCATTTCTCAAAGGTCTCGTGCCACGATTAAGAGGATTTGTGAAAACAATTCAACTTGAACATGTATCCATATCATTAACTCTTTTTTAAAAATAGAACAACAAATTAAGAAAATGGTGACCCACATAATTGAGTACAAATTAACTCATTAAAATTGCACTTGGTACAGTTCTTACAATTATAACATATTTTTTAAACACACACACACACGCACACATACTCACATACACACGCACGCATGCACTGCACATGCACACATACGCACATGCACATGCACATGCATACGCATATCGTAACTTAAATAAGTTAAAAACTATTTAAAAGGCTTATGCTTCTCATTTACATGTATAAAAATTTTCAAGCTGCTTGATAATGGTCTAAATGTTCATGAGTTTGCTTTGCTGAATGTTAAGTTATTTTGGATAGAAATTAGGAAGTGTCATACACGCGCCGTTATGAACATGCTAGTTGATTAGTAAATGCTACGGTAAAAACACACATGACTGATGTGGATTTTCAAAAAACAAAAAAAAATCATTTCAAAATCCTAAATTCATTTCAAAATACTTACCCTCTTTTTCTCTTTAAAAAAACTTACCCAAATCTTATCTAATCTGTGTCTTGCCTCATTTACGCATTATCACTATCGATCACTCCAATTCATTCATGCATCATCACTGATCTGCCTTCCAGTAGTGTGAGATTTCTCCTTAGAAGTTTGAGGTGAATGGGTGCTTAGGTTTTTGGAGATTTTTGCTTTAACAACCCCAGGGAAACTCCAAATACAAGTTTAGGTTAATCATGTTCAAAGCTCAAACTACGGAGAAGATGATATATACATAACTAGGGATCGTAGGACTCTGTAGGAACCATGTACTATTGTTACCTTTGACATTAAAGTTGCTGGTATGCTGAATTCCATGGTCACGTGATCTATGGGCTCGTTGTGCTTCTATTTCGTGATCATTTGTTCAACAAATCCTTTAGTTATTATATACATTACTCTTTTAGTTTGATTTTTATTGCTTACACTCTTGACACATTCCGATGATCTTCCTTTGCAGTGAGTCCACCATTGTAGGCACTTTTGTGCTTAGGCCAAAAATTGTTTTGTGACAGTACATTCAGTATTGATGTACAACTCAGAGTTTAAAAGTTATAGAACTTCTTATTGTTTTGTATTGACGTATAGTGAAGAGGGATAGTGAACATTTTTTTATAGATAAAATGAATCGGTTTTGAGTTTCCTTTGTAATTTTAGTGAACATTTGAGAATTCTTATTTGACCCCAAATTATGAAAATTTGTGTTACAAAATTTAGATTATGTTTATTGGTAACATGTTAGCATCTTATGCAAAATTTTCTTAGCTACATTTGTACTAACCACATCTGGCTTTAATCGGGTTAGATGTTGCAAGGAAGGAATGATAACCGCAGTATAACCTGCAAACACCTACGGGTGGGGTGTGGAGTCCAACATTAAAAACTAGCATTCTTTCATAATTAATGTCTTTTAAGAAAAAATATGAATAGAATCACCTTTCTCCAATCTCCCTATAGTGTCATGGTTTACTCTCAAAAGCAATTATCAGAACTTGTCTTCAACTATTTCTCAAATAGCATATAGTTTTCTTCTACTTGCCTCTTGTCACCACAAATCATCAAGTCTATTATTTCTGAAACCATTCTAATTTTGATGGATGTTTCTTGATCACTCCTTTTAATGGGATATATATATGGAGAAGGCCCTCTTTTAATTTAATGCTAATAAGGCACCTAAATCTAGATGACACTAATGCATTTTTTTAAAGTGTTGGAGGTTCACCAAGAATATTATAATAAAATTTGACATTGAATTTTTGAATAAGGGGAAATGCTCAAGGAACTTAACAAGACATTCGTTAGCCTTGTTCCTATTCCTTTAACCCTAGCTTCTTGAAAAAATTTAGACTTATATCTTGTTACAATATAATATACAAGATCATTGACAAGTGTTGGTCATCAAGACTTAAAGTTATCTTAAACTTTATCATTCATCCATCTGAAGGTACTTTTATAAATGGAAGACAAACTGGAGATAACATTTTACTTGTTAAAATCTCTCAAGAATTATAAAAGGAAGAATTCCTTCAAGATATTATTAAAGTGGATTTTCGCAAAGCTTTTAACTAAATCAATTGGCAATTTATCATTTACATACTTATCATAAGACTACATTGTTTTGTATCTTTATTAATGGAAAACCTACACAGATAATTTGAGGTACCAAGGACTTGAATTTAAGATAATTTAAGGTATAAAGTTAATTTAAGATAATTTAAGTTAAAGTTAATTCATCAATTTGCATTAAATTTATCAATAGGTTGATAGGGAAAACTATAGAAAAGAGAAGACATTTAAGTATCATTAAAAATTCAAGCTATTAAAGAGTCATAGTTTATCATTTGCAAAATGATTTACTGCTCCTATCAAGTGTTGATCTCAATTTTATTATAGTTCTAATAACTTCTCTAAGATCATTCATGGATTTGTCAGGTCTCACTATGAACAAGGACATAAACTATTATCATTATCTCATCCAATGTAGCTCATTTGGCTTCTTGGATTTCTCACTAGTCTCTCAATCAAGAAACCTCCTTTTACATACTTAAAAGTTCCAATCTCCCACAAAAGTCTAACTTATAGAAAATTCATTCCAAAAATTGAAAATATTCAAAAGAGAGTCAATTCCTAGTGTAACAAAAGCTTATCTTATGTTGGAAGAACCCAACTCATTACCTATGTTCAAAATTCTATACACATCTACTAAACCTTGCATATATATCTGCTTATAAACCTAGTCAAAAAAATTAAGAGGATTCTCAAATCATTTATGTGGTCTGGTGAAGCTACTATTAATTTAGTAACTAAGGTTAGATGGAGTGAAGCGTGTTCTAAAAAAAAAAAGAAGACAACTTGGTATATATTTGAATAAAGCTTACCAAAGAAGTCTTATGATAAAAAGAATTTAGGGATTGCTAAAAGATAAGGAAGCCTTGTAGGTAAAGTGTGTTTATATAAAATTTTTAAAGGGCAAAAACTTTTAGAGTGTGAAGCCAAAAGTAAACACATCTTTGACAATGGTAAATATATTAAAATTGAGAGAACATATGAGACGTTAGAGGAATGAGCCCTTAATCTTAAAATTATGTATATCTCTTTGTAGGAACTAATAATCAATATAACTCCTGTGTTTTCTAAATAAATAAGAGTATGGACTATAATATTTCACCACAAATGATTTATTGTGAATAATAAATAAAGAATGATTTCTTAATTGCAGATAAATCACTTATTAATATAACTAAACTTAATAACTATCAATTTGAATCTCAAAGTAGCACAATAGTTATGTGCAATATTAAGTGTTCACATCTTTTGATAATAAACATATTAAATTTTATGCATATTTTGTTATAAGCTTTACATATATAGAAAATATATAACCCTAATATAAACAATTCATTCGACTTGTTTATTTGTAAGAATTAGGAATTTAAGAGATATAAATTCTCTCTAGCTATACCACTGATATAGATGAGAAACATAATAAAGAGATGAAGGGCCAAATAGTTATTTATAATCATCTTCTACCATAACTATAAATAAGAGAAGTCTAATTAAATTATTATGAGATTTTTATATAATTTATCTCTATCATTAAATTTTTTGCTTGATTTTCATATTTAAAAATAATTTACAAGGTTTATTCTTGAAAATTGAATCCTTTTATTTTTTTTTTAAATTTAAGCAATCCAAACTATATAAGTTAGATTAATTTGTGCATATCTAAAATCAATCTACTACTAAGTCGATCTAGTAATACTTGTGAGTGATTGACCTGACAAATGGAGTTGGATAAGGTCTCTCCCAATTCTTGAAGTATCATTTTGTTTGACCGGTTGTAGTAAGTTTCTCTCCTATTTCAAACAGTTATGTGTTAGACCTTAAGTTCACATAATGGTTTGAAGAAGTCCCTGTGAGATTATGGTTTCATATTAAAAACAGAGTGATTCACATTTATATGCATATATTGTTGTATATTTTTGACATCAATACATGGATGGACATAAACGCGCCATACAGATCAATTAATGTGTCGCAGATGACATCATTCGTGACGTCAGCGCTATAGTAAAATTAAAAAAACAAAAAAATTTAGATTTCTCTTAAGGATGTCCTCAGGAGGTTTGGGTCAGTTTTACGGGTCTGGAAAATTCATAAAGTGAGTTTTTTCATTTTTTGGGATTTATTACATTAGTAATAAATTAAAGTTTAGCTATAGAAAAAGGAATTAAGTCATTATGAAGCCAATTTCGAGTGAATTTTCATGTTTCGGATATCAAATGAGAGAGATATTTCAAGGTTTTTTATGTCGAGTCTCATGTTCAGTGTTTGGGATCTCATAATAGTCACTCAGAAAAGGAATTAAAACATTCTAAAGCCATTTTGAGTGAAATTTTGTGCAACAAACTTGCCATAAGGGAGATACATGAGGTTCTTGTGTCTCAAGTGGTTAGTTTAGTGTCTGATGACAAACGATAGTCACACAAATGAGATTTTTTCACTACTAAAGTCTTAAATAAAGTTTTCAGAGAATGTCTTTAACACGAGTGTGTGACAATGAGATTGTGTATTTGGGTTTTGCATTTATTGGTGTTACATTGTCTCATGCCATATGCCCATAAAGAATGTGAGGATAATATAAAAATGTATCCCTTGTGTTTGTAGATCTTTTGAGTATTGATGAGGAAGTAGTCACCAAAGTAACCTTTCGAGCCAGTATTTTGAATTGTTCTAATTGAATGTTGGGGGATGTCTCTAGTTTTATGTTTGGTTATTATGTCCAAAAGTGTTGGCCTTATAAAAAATTTTAAGATGTGTATAAAGGAATTAGATGGAGGAAAATTGTTGCTCAAGTGATCTATTTACTCAAAGGTGGTAGTGTTATGAGAGTTCACTACAAGAAAAATATTGTTTAGCGACAGATATTACTGACGGACAAAGGCATCGTAAAAATGATCGTAGGTAATAATTTTCAACGAATAACAAAATATTTGTTGGTAAATTTACCGACGAACATTTTATGTAACCGTTGGTGAATATACCGACGGTTATGATTGTTCTGTTAGTGTGTATACCAATGATTTTTCTATGGCAAATCCTGTCGGCAAAGTTGGCGACGGGCTATCAATATTATCGATGGTTTGTTGTTTTCTGTCGGTAAATATAATTGATTTTACCAATGTGCTTATGTTTTCCGTTGGTAAATATTTTATTTTTTAAAAAATCCCATCATTAAATTTTATTTGATGATCTTATGGTTGAAGCATAATTTAAACAATTATGAATTATATGTGCATAATATTTTGATTTGTTTATACATTTAATTTGTTTAAATAGAAAGTTGATTGATGAAATAAAGTTAAAATTATCTTAATTAATAATAAAAACATGAAATTGTATATAATAAGTATTTTCTATTCAAATGAAATGACTACAAGTACACTATTGATTTGGTGACCGCGGATGTTCTGATTGTTGCAATGAGGTGCTTTCCCTCCCCTTCAACTCATCCATCTCATTACGAAGCTGAGCTATGTACTCCATCGAATGTTGCAATTAAGTTGCCAATGTCTACACTATGCTTCGAAGCTCATGGACTTTATTAGTTGTCAACTGTTAGACCCCGAACTTTTCTTGGAATTTAGAAATATGAAATGAAAAATTTTGGCAATTATTCATGTGTAAAGAATAGAAGAATTCTTGAATTTGAAATGAAGTAGAAAAGATAGTTATGTGCAAGATGGG
>JANJEY010000007.1:3621816-3637550 GCA_024703695.1 Erythroxylum cataractarum | reverse complement strand
GTGTTGGGAGAGGTCTGCAAGGGGTGTCAGATAGTGATTGATCAGGCAGAGTTGAGAGCAGACCTTATAGTGTTGTCCCTGAGAGAGATTGATGTGATCCTAGGGATGGACTAGCTTACTGCCCATGTAGGAAAATTCCCCCTAGTGAAAAACAAATTGATGAACGCCAAACCTCCTTTTCAAAGTCTAATCATCGCTTGCCTTAAGTGGTTGATCTTCTTTTTGAAGGTTCTTAGTATCATCCGAATTACCTCTCTTTCTTAATTATTTGTTACCTCATTTTCTGTTAGGAAGCTATCATATGAACATCTGATTTTATATACTATATGTTATGTTAAGCTTCCTCGAATCTTCAAGAGAACATAGGTGGAAATTAAGGCGCTAGCGGTGTCTTGATGGTCTGTACAGGATTAGGAAAATTGGTTTATTTGGAACAGTAGTCGATTGCAAAAACTATGTTTGTTTATTGTGACATTGATGGAGTTTATTAGTCGAGTGTACATGTGTTCAAATTTGGGTTCCTAATATCTTTTGATTTAACTTTGATTATTCTATATTTTTTGCTAAGTAGGTGAAATGCATAGTATGTGCGGTTCATTTAATACCGTTATCCATACTGCATCTGGGAAATTATTGATTGCATCTTTCATAAATTTAGCTAAAGTAAAAAAGTTATTGGAAGAGGGTGTCAACAAACCAGACCCTAAGGGAAGATCTTTAATTGTTTCAATTGATGGCTTGGAACGTGCAAGAAGTCTTCTTGGGAATCCAAACATTAGAAACCCCTTTACCTTTTCTACTGAGTCTAATGTCACTTGGAATTCAAAAAAAAATTCTTTTCCTTTTCAATGGAATATTATGCGTAAAACTTTATTTATTATTTTGTCTAAAAGAATTGTTAAACTTGTAATTAACATCTTGTAGTATTTACCATATATAATTATATTATATTGCTTACCATATTTCAATATTTATGAACTATTATTTTATTGTTAATAAATATTAATGATTAAGAATAGTGTTCAACTTAAATTTATGATATTTTGATCTTATTAACATTAAAATTTTAGGTATGTTTATCTTTTTATATTCAAAAAATATTTACTTTTCAAATTTTAAATTACCTACTATACATGTGTTTTTCAGCAATATGTTTAAAACTTTGAAAACATTTTTACAATTTTTAGATGTTTCATTATATTTTTATGAAATTTTTGTATAAACAGATCGAGGTATAGTATTACATACAATAGACATCATTAAAGAATCATTTGTGTATAAATCCATAGATTTAAACAAATTTATAGAAGTTTAATGCATTAGTTATTTAAACAAATTTATAAAGACGACAAATGAAAAAATATGAAAAATCATATAAATGTCAATTATAATTAACCTTATCATTATTAAGCACACTTATCATTAAAAATTATCTTTTTAACACTATTATTTTTTAGAATATTATTACACACAAAAATTTATTAAAATTTTCCTAAGAAATACATAAGATGTAAAATCTTTAATATTAACTTTTGGCAAAGATTTTCTAATTTGTTGCCAAAAGTACTACTTTTTTTATATCTAGGGATGAACAAGCCATTACTAAATGTTAATCAAAATCATCACAAAATGGCTTTATTTAGTGACGATTATGGAAAACATCGCAAAAACTTTGACTTTCTGCCCGAATTTGTAATTCGTTGTCAAAAAAAGTAGCTAAAAAATTCCTTGCCAAAGATCTATTTTGTTGTAGTGAATATTATACATAATATCATACTTTATACATGTCCAACCTTCTTTAGCTGTTAAGATCCTACCATATAATGAGGATGTATTTAATGAAGTTAACATATGGGTGAAGTTGTTGCAACATAACAATAACTAGATACTTTTGAATTATTCTTTCTTTCAACAGATTCGTATCTTCCTTAATGGTCTTGGATCAGCATGTATGTTCAGAAACCATGAGCCTGAACTTTTGGGCCCATTTCTAATCGATATCCTGAAGCCACATCTCTATGTTCAATATTACTAATTTGACCTAGAAATACGTAAGATTAATGAAAATTGGTAATAACAAAGTCAATTTCGAAGGTAGATTGAAGAAAACTAATTCGTTCATCCGTATCCCAATTTTTTCTTTATTCACATCAGAGTGCAGAAGATTTCTAGTTCTCAAACTTATTTCATTTTCATGCAACTTTAATATGTTTATTGTTAGGATTGTAATGTTTGGAAATTTTGAAGCTTTGAACTTCTCCTCTTTCACTACTCAATTCATTTTCTAAGCTCATACTTGAATTTAATGGATTAGTTCCAGCAATTACGTGACGACAAAAAAATGAAAAAAGTCATACTAACGAAGGACAGTAATCAGTATCAATGTTAGGCTTGGAGTATATCAACAAAAGAGGTTTAGTGCCTGTTTGGTTCAATTTTTGGAGACTCCAAAAGTACTTTTTTCTACCGCAAAAATTATTTTGGAAAACAAAAATAGATGTTTAGCTGTAAACTTCAAAAGCACTTTTGAAATAAAAATAGCTTTTAAAAAAGTTAAAATTTAAAACTTTTCAGAAAAGCTCAAATTTTGGCTTTTACGGGAAGCTGATTTTTAAGTCACTCACGTCACTTATGTTTATAACCCATGATAACAAAAACCTCTCAGCTTGTTTCAAACTGAAATTGTTTGATCCACCATGATTTACAAGCTGGTGGGAAAGTGGGTAAAGCGTGAGGATGCATAATACCTGTTGAAGTTGTTCATTTTTCCATCATATCATAATTTCTTATTATTGCAAGAAAAATAAAGTACGTAAGGAATTGGATAAGAACGATACAGAGGTCGAGAAAAGTTGGTGTGGAGTTTAAAAATTATTTAGTATAAATAATTTTATTATAAAATAAAATATAGTTAAAATTTATAAAAATCTTTTTTATTTTTATGTTGTCAAACAGTCTACTGTATGAAGCTCTTTTAAAAAAATTATTTTTTAATTAACAGTCAAACAATCAACTGACTTTAAAAAAAAAACTCTTATCAGAAAAATTCTATTGACAAAAACTCTATTGATAAAAGCTCTACTAATAAAAGCTCAACGAAACGTACTCTTAATATAATAATAAGAATTCCGAGCTGCGCAATAACAAGTGGACTCTTCAGTTTGGATGAGAAGATAGCGATGCTGAAAGATAGTGCGGTTGTTTCTCTACCCAAAGTACTTTTTATCTGAACATTATTGTTAATATTGAGTTATAGAGAAAGTGAATTGATTGGCAATGATTGATTCATATCAAGCACAAGTGAAGTTTCTTTCTTCTTTTTCTTGGTTATTGTAGCAAGAATTGCTAATTTAATTTAAGAACTTGATATATATCAAAATATTTTGTCCAAGAAAATTTCTACATCTATGATAATTAAATATCTCTTCTTCGTTTAAGTAAGGATATTAGTCTGCCACAAAGTATTTGTTAGAAAAGGTCAAGATTATAATTGCATATTCAAGCAAAATGAATAGGCATGCAACTCAAAATCCTAGGTAAGGGTAATTGATTGATTGTTAGTTTTAAAGTCTAAAATTTCCATTTTTGTAGGCCTTAGTTCATCATTTCTTTCAGATGTTTCGCTCTTGTCTTGCCATCATCAACGATTCCAATGATTTTACGTTTCTGTTTCTTGCCATTTTCCTTCTCATCAATCAGGGCACTCCTTTATTTTTTATTGAGAAACTCGTAAGCATGATATTGTCAATACTTTCCGTAAAATAGTGCTATGATATATCATCATTAACAATAATAAAGAGTAATTAATCTGTATACATAAATTTAAAATTTAAATAATAACTTGTTTGCATGTTGTTTTTCTCTCATTTAATAATGCTAATTGAAATTAATTTGTTCCACGTATACCTGTTCCACAACTCTATCCAAAATGTGATTAGGATGCTGATGTATCAAATATGGAAGAAGACAAAAATATGTGATGTTATTATACACATTAGCATATATATATATATGAATGAAAACAACAAAATTAATAAATTGTTAGGAAAAATATATCATGAAAGATTGACTTACAACGCTTATTACACATACCTAATATATCCCTTTCCAAAGTATTTAAAATATTTATCATCTTTTTGTGTTAAGTTAACTTTTTGCAAATTACTTTTTTCCTTAACAATATTGTTAGATTTGCAAAACAACTTAATTTTCATCCATATATACTATAGAAAATATACAAGTGGTTCATAGTGAAACTTACCAAGAAAATATTTTAAAAGTATGCCATTAGTCCAAGTAGAATCAATCTAAGTCATAACAGATGATCTAGTTTGACTAGCTTTTAGTAAACATGGCTAAAGAATAATTGTGCCTTATTTATAAACTAATGTGTGACTTTTCTACTCTAATGAATGATTATAGCAAATTCATATAAAAGTATCACAAACATATCAATATCAAAAGAAAGACAAAACTGATTTATTGTGGGTCGACTAAATAATCTTTGACCTATATCCACTCTCTTAGTTTCACTTAAGAATTCACTATCTTCTTCCATTAATTGGTGAAGAAAAACCCTCTATAACATCTTCTTTGTCACTGGTGAGAGAACTCCTACAATTATCTTGCTTTATCACTAGTGAAGAGTAATCCTTTACAAATCTTATTTAAGGTTTATTTACACTTAAAAGAACCTAAAATAATGAATACAAGTAAAAACTAAATGTTACAATTAGTAACAATATAATTGGTCAACTAATCTATATATTGGTCAACTAATGTGTGTCACATATTGGTTAACCAAGTGCATGTATTGGTTGACTAGTGTACATAAAAATATGTTTCCAAAGAATTTTGAAAATTTTCAACTTTTTTTAAAAATTAAAACACATTCCTTTCACAAAAATTGATTCTAATCCATTTCAAAAGTTTCCTAAGAGTTTGTTTAAAGATTAAGAGGTTTTTTGAAGATCAAAACAAAATTTCTCTTGATCATAGAAGGATTTATGCATTATGTCATATATACAAATGATCATCCAATGATTAAGCTTTTAATTCATTTAAATGACTAATATATAAGGTTACAAGAGGGTATAATTATTTTTTAAGTCTTGATATTCTTGATTCCTCCTTGTTCTCAATTCTTTACTTAAATTGCATATATGCTCCCTTTTGCTCATTTTCTTCTTCCCTTGATTATTCAGTTGATTTAATTGTCTCTTTCACTCACTTTACCATTCTATTTAACATAGTATTTCACATATTAACTTACTAATGTCACTTAAGATAAAGATATTTTGGAGAAAATTGACAATTTCCTCTTCCACTCATAAGATGCTAGAAAATGTTCCTTTTGTTGATAACTTATCTATCCCTTTAGTACATAAAACTTTAAATCTAGACACCAAATCCTCTATAGTCCCACCTAATGACTTGAATTATAAATCCTATGTGTTTCCATCTAGTTCACCCTCATTCTCATCCTTAGAGGAGATCAACTAAGCCTCTTCTAAAAGATTGCCAAGAAGAAAATCCAAAAAGAGGGCTAATATTAGCCCTAGATCTCAACATAAATAATAATTTCTTAGAATGTTTGGGGCCTCATTTGCCTTAACAAACAATAAGTGATTGGCGATTATCTAAGACTCAAAAAGCCTTTCATTTGTGGTCTTTTTAAAACAAAACTAAAAGTTACCAACTTGAAGAACAAATTAGGCTTTTAGACAAGAGCTGGACCATAATAAGAAACTATCAAGCTTATTAAAAAGGAATAATCACAGTGTCTTTTGATCCTAAGGTAGCTTATCTCCTAAAATCTCACTTTACTTATCACTTTATTCACTTGTATCTTTTTTTGCCTTCATTTGTAACTCACTTTCACATAACCTTTATTTATTCGACTAATATTTCCTTTCAAAGAACCACAGTTTGGAATTACCTTAAGAAACTCTTGCTAAACATTAATTATCCTTGATTAGTTTTGGGAGATTTTAAATAGCTTAAACTACTTCAACAATTATCTCATTGTTTGTATGACTCAACTAGTAATCACAAGCCTTATATATGGTTATATTTTTCTAACATGGAGCAATAAGTAATCGAGCAACTGGTTAACTAGTAAGAAACTAGATAAAGACTTTAACAACTCCAAAGTTTTGCATTCTTTTCCTATAATCATTCACATATAAGTGCATTTTAATAGGCTTTTAAGCTCTAATCATTCACCTATAGGGGTTTATGTTCCCACACTTGCACTATCTTAAAAATCACCTTCTGATTCAATAATTGTCTATTTGAAATTGAAGGATTTAAGGACATTATTACCATACACCTAAAGATAAATATAAGGGAATAAAGCATTCACTTATATAAGGAATCTAAAAGTAGGAACTAAAAGAACTCAATGAGAGAAGATACTCCAATAATAGTCAACAAGTTGTTTGTATCATTAGGTATTACCTAAAAAAGCATATAAGGCACTCTACTATAATCAAGTGATAACTCTATAATGTTAAGGGAGAAACAAGGATTTCATAAACCAAAGATTTAAAGGACCATAACTCTTAAATAAAAAAAATTATGATAGATGATAACTCTTTAATTAAACAAAAATTTGTGATACTTTGGTATATGTATGGCAATAAACATACCACTTTTTTTTTCAACTCTCTACTCAAAAGAAAAAAGATTAACACAATGGTAACTCACATAGGGCTAGATGGTGAACAAACGTCATATAACTTTGAGATAAAGTCAATAGCACTCTCTCATTTCAAGGAGACTTTTAGCTGTTGCACTAACAATTTGTTTTCTTTATATGATATCAAAGATTATATTCTTAATTTAATCAATCAAGAACTCACTTAATCACACATAAAACCATTTAATAAAGAGGGCATTCATCAAGCTCTTTTTAGTATAAAGGAAAATAAAGCACCTAGCCCAAATGCACTTAATATCATATTTTTTAAAAGAAATCGTAGAGTTTGGTAGAGAATATATTAACAAATACCATCTTATAATTCTTCAACAATGGTAAGATAATTAAGGAGTTAAACAAAAAATTGATTTGTCTAATTGCCAAAACCTATAACTCTTTGTTTACCTAATATTATAGACCTATACCTTATTTTAATGTATTGTAAAAATCATTACAAAAATGCTCTTATCTAAACTCTAGACAATACTACCTCACATAGTTAAATGGTAGAAGCATTGATGATAACATACTCTTGGCCTAACATATTTTCAAAAGTTACCAAATGATGAACAACACCAAAAATTGCTTTCTTAAGATTGAATTTTAGAGATATTTTAATCAAATTAAATGGGACTTACTATTTTTTTATTATAGATGCCTTTGGCTTTTTTAATGCTTTCACGATCTGGATAAAATATGTCATAACCCCTGTCTATAGTATATTGCTAAATTAAGATCCTAATTAATTCTTTAAAGTTGATAGAGGTTTGAGATGAAGGGATCCCTTGTCACTTATTTTTTCACTCTATGTATAGAAACGTTCATCGGGCTAATAACCAAGTATATTATACAAGAAAAAGGGTTCACCTAACTCAACAAGTATAAAAAATAAAAATTTGCAATTATTATTTATTAATGTTCTGTTCCTATTGTATGGCACCAATACCAAGATAATACACATCTTTAAGAAATTTATAATATGTTGAGGCTTGAAATTAATAGGAATAAAGTAAATAGGAATAAGACCTACTTATATTTATGTACAAATGGTGTTGAGTTTGAAGATCAAATTTCTTCCTCTACAAGTTTCAAAGCCCAACAAACCCCTTAAAACACTTAGATGATCTTATAACTACCAAGAGTTATCCTAAAATGACTACTAGGCTCTCCTTGATATAATTCATAGAAGAATCAGTTTCTAGATAAATAATTTTTTCTTACAAACTAGCAAAGTTCAGCTAATTATCTCCATCCTTTATAACTTACATATTCAGTAGAACTCCCACATGTATCTTCCCCTTAACTTGGTTAAGATAATTAATAAACTCGTAAAATTTTTTCTTTAGTTAGGAGAAGCAACTAATTTTGCATATGCCAAAGTGAAGCATGTTGATATTTGCAAACCTAAGGATATGGATGGTCTAGCCATTATCTCCATTAAAACCAAGACTAAAGTACTCCTAGTTAAAAGAATATAGAAGTTATTCTATGATCACGAATCTCTTTAGATATAATGGATTCTTTTACGGTTTTTAAAATGAAAAACTTCTAAAAAATCAAATCTAGAGTTGATACCTCTTAGACCCTATTGCGTATTATCAAGCTAATAAGTTATATGGCCCTCAAATGAAGCATATTGTAGGCAATGGTAAAATCACATACATATAGTTTGATAATTGACATACAGGTGGTCCTCTTTACAAGCTATGAAAGAAAAAAGCTAGAGCAGAAGAGATAATAGAAGGAAAATTAGAGTTTTAACCTAAGAGAATCCTCAGCTTTCATAGAGAGCAAAAGTAAGATATTGACTATAAAAGAATATTTGTCCTTATTGCTCACTTGAAAATAATTTATTTATTAATATATCTTATTTTCCAAAATTTTTAGTTGATTATCAATTAGATGTCAAGTCTGTTCTCCAATAGTTATTTACAAAAAAAAATTATATTAAACAACAAATGGGCTATATTATTGAATCCCAAGAAAATAAAGTGTGTTCAAGTTAAAGAAGACGTTATATGGACTTACACAAGCAATAAAGGCTTAGAATAACTTAATCAACATTTTATTTTAAAAGAATGCTTATATGAGATGCTTATACGAATATTCTCTTTATGTTAAAAAGGACAAAAATGATCTTTTGTTTGTTTATATCTATATGGATGATCTTATCTCACAAGCAACAATCTAAAGATGTTTGTAGAATTCAAAGATTCCTTAACCCAAGAGTTTGAGATGAGTGATATGTGATTGATATCTTAGTATTTAGGAATTGAATTAAAGCAAAAGGAGTATGAATTTTTTATCACTCAAGTAAGCTTTGCAAAAGGGGTGCTTAAGAAGTTTAATATGCTAGACAATAACTTAATTAATGCAACCATCAAGTATTAATTGTCTATACATCCAAGATCTATCAACATTACTCATTTATGCAAAACTGTTAATTTAAAAAAGTGAGTTCATAGTTAGTATCCTTCATGTCCCCTAAATTTACATAACATTTAATCTTTACTTTACACAACATTTCCTAAGTATTAATCAATTCAATTAATCACCTACAATTGATTTTAATACTATGCTACATGGCATTATTTACACTTATGAATCAAGAAAGCAAATTCTTGATGTGACTCCTATGCTCGTGAAATTTTTCACCGATAATCCTCATGGGAGCTAGATGACAAATTTCTAGCCTTTATATCATCCTAAGGATTTATTATACCTCAAATCATCCTTAAGATCTTTAACTCATTCCACATATAGTAAATACTTACGTAATCATACATTTACTCATCAATGATTCAAACAAAACCCAAATATAAATATTTAGACTATTAAAAAAGAACATAAAAACTCATCAATGATTATAAGAATATTCTAAACAAAAATACAAAAATTAAGACCTTCTTTGCATTCACACAAAACCTAAATGCATCAGAATCATATTATTAAAGCTACACATATGATAGACATTAGTTGGACGACTTACCTGGATGGATGGACAACTACAAACTACAAAGAAGAAGGATGGGCGACAATTTTCAACCCAAAATAGGACCTGATAAATTTTTTTATTATTTAATATAATATACTTATTCAATAGTTTTGTTATTTTTTAAATATATTAAAGCAAGAAAATCAGAAAATAAGGCAATTGAGTACAAAGAAATAAGTACCACCTTTACTTTAATATATTAATACCACAATTGAGTACAAAGAATACCATCATAACTTATAAAGAATACTATGACTCTATAGAAATTATACTGCAAATCTATATAAGAAATATCATCATAATATATAAATGAATATTGTCTTTATACAATATACAAATAAGTATAAGCTTTACTTTAATATGTTTATACCATAATTAAATATAAATAGTATCAACATAATATCTACAGAATACCATGACCACACAATTGGGTGTAAGATATGGTGGTATTTTTTAAGTCTTCTTATCAATAAGATAATGAGAAACTTGCTCCTCTAATTGGTCCAGATGATTTGCAATGACATCAAAACATTTTTTTAGTTTCCTCCTTGTCACATTGATCTTAATTTGTACCTCGATCTTGTCCTATATAAGTTTGATTAGTTTTTGGTGTGTAGGAGCGTCGATAGTCTCAATTAGGTATCATATACTCCAAGTTAACATATATTCATCATTGACTTTTCTCACCATGTCCACTTTTATCACCTTAAAGTCTACATTAAGTGTAAAATAACCAAATGTCAAATTTCTAACGTTATCATATACAATCAAACTTCTATGATGACTCAGTTAGCAAATGTCCTAGAAAATAGCTTATATTCATTGTTTTTCCATATTCTTTAAGTTTTTTCTAAAGAAAAATCTAAGGTTTCATGATGCTTTCACCATAATATGCTTAAGATATAATAGATCACAAGGTATAACCATGTCATTCTTTCTAAATCTCCTTATAATGGAATATGTGATGACATAGTGCAAGTAATGAATAACAACATATATAATTTCCCTATTTATGAACCCGGTGGGGAAATCGATGGATTTAGCCTATAATATATTCCTATTATATTTTAGTATTTATCTCAGTAAGATCATTTGATCATAGTTTATCCTTAGATGGAACAGCTTTGGTTTGGTATAAGGATGAAAAACCCATACTTCACTACAAACTCATTAAATGACATGTTCTAGTTTTTGTTTCACCGCAAAAAGCAAGTGTTTCAAGCCTAAATTTTTATGGACTTAATTAATAAAACTTCTAAAACTATTTTATTATAGCACAACTCTTCCATTATAAAGAATTTAGTCCATCCTTTTACTTGACATAATGAAATAGCACGTATTTAAAGGAAAAATGGATGGGGAACATTTAAAGGAAAAACATTGAACATTTATTAATACAAAATGGTGGGTACATTTATTACTGCCTATTTTACGATGGGCTTTATAATTACATAGCTATATCCTATCGACAAAATAGCGGGGATAATTTCCCTCCACCTTTATCGACGAATATTTTGTTCGTCACAAAATGCTATTTTTTTCAACAACTTTACTGATAAATAATCGAATTCCATTGCTAATTTACTATGATAATTTTTCCATCGATAATGTTTTATCGATAAGTTATAATTTTCTTGTAATGTTAACTTGCACAAGGTTAAAAATCTTATTTGTAATAGGATTTTTTAGTCATTTTGTATATATGCCTTTTGAAGTTCATTCGAGCCAATCAAGAGAATTTTTCAGTATCTCAAAGGTATTATTGATTATGACATGTTTTACTCATTATTTAAAAATTTTAATTGAATGGGTTTTAGAATAGTAATTTATTAGAGATTTTGACGATAGGAAAAGTACTATTAGATTTTTTTTCGTTTTCTTCATCTTTAAAAAGATTTGTTTTCTTTAAAAAAAATAATGCAATATCTTACTATTCCAAGAAACAATTCATAATCACACTCTCTTTGTGTGAACCAGAGTATGTTGTAGTTACTTCTTATTCTTGACATGCCATTTGGTTGAGAAGATTATTCACTTAGTGCAAACTGAAATAACAAAGATTAATGATTGACAATAAATTTGCTTAACCTTTAGTAAAGAATTCAGTGTTCTATTATTGGAGAAAACGTATTAAAACATGATTGTATTTTATTTAAGAATGCTTTATTAAGAAAGAAATTAACTTGTAATTTGTAAAATCTCTTAATCATGTTGTTGGTATTTTTCTTAAACCTCTCAAATATGTTTTTTTTAAATTAATGATGATACCTGGAGTTTTACAAAAATCAAGTTTACATGGGGTGATATAAACAAGATGGACTTTTAAAATTCTGTAACAACTTAAAGAGTTGTTGAATGGTCAAATCTTAGTTAAATAAAATGATTGATTAGTCGATTTAAAGCCACATGTCTTGATACAAATGAATTTAATTCTAAGTCTTTTAAAATTACTTAGACAGAGTTGTGATAAAATAAAGGACTTTGGATTCTCTGTTTCAATAAATCTGTTCCAACCCTGTTTCGTCCCAATTTAACGACATTTTAATAAAACTCAATTCTGTTGAGTATCAATCACTCTCTTATAGTAAAAGTTGGGTTTTATTAAAATATCATTGTATTACAGTAGAATAGAGTTAGAACAGACTTATTGAAGTATTATGTAGTTAAAAGTATTTTTTTATTTGTATTGTAATATTAAGTGTTTTTTAGTTGGTAAATTTAGAATTTTATGTTGACTTTATAAATAGGCATGTAATATTTTATTTTATATAAAAAGATTTAAAAAAATTTATTGTAATAATACTCTTTCTTTATTGTTTGTGTGAGTATATAAGCCTTTGTAGATCGATCGTTTTTCCAATAATATGCTAGTGATAAAGAAGTTATATAGTAAAAATTGCAAAGCAATAGATTAGAAACCTCAAGATCTAGTGGCAGCAAATTTTAGTTTGCATTGTTTTTCTTGTACGTGATGAATATATAGCTACAAGTTATAAAACCGTGAAAATGACCTTGAATATTAATGGCTCAAGAAACTGAGATAATGGATTTTTTAAAAGGAACGTCTGCTTAGTTCTGAACAGGAGAAATGGACCTGTATGTTACTGTATGATGTCGGGACATTTAGCACACTTGCGTTTTATATCAAGAAGTCCTTTGGCGGAGGCCCTCATGGGGTAGCCTAGCGGTAGAAAGGGGAAGAGAATTGTGAGATGGTTGTGGGTTCGAACTTGAGAGGAGCAACTTCTCTTTGAGTGGTTGTAAATCTCCTGGTGATGACAACCTATTCTAGGATGCAGGTACCTCTAATACTGACTAGGATCAGACCCAAATTTACCTATCTATGAGTCTAAGTGGATGATTCAAAGGTCCCAGATAGTCGAACCAAGCCCGAACCCTGAGTTATATATAAAAAAAAAGAAATCCTTTGGCGGAATCCTAGATGGTACTTTTGGAGGGCTTCACTACTCTTTAACATTAAATTTAGCTATTTCTTTATGGTGAAAACCGAAGTTTCGAATGCATCTTATAACATTCTAGCAAGTAGTCTGTTGTTTACATTAGGGATCAAAGGCTGTAGAAAATTTACAATTTATACAGAAGAAGAAGCTTGAGAGTGGAAAGTGAGTCACCCTGTTTCATGCAGACTAAGGTTGTCTTTGTTAGGGACCAGTCCAAGATCAAGCCTAACGAGTTCTTGGTCTGGACTCTCTTGCTATACCCAAATCTTCTTCACTCTTTTTGCTAAGAAAGAAAGCATGAAATGGATCTTTGATGCGAAGGAAGGTAATAATCATGTTATATCTCCTGGATTTGAGGGCTTTCTGCTATATATAAACAGAACTAAAGAAAATTAAAGAAATACACATACCTATAAATGCTTAATAGGTAGTAGTTAGGTATATGTATCCGTTGATGATGCATTTGAAGGCCATCATGGAATTGTGAACATCTAGCATATCATTTATAGTACAGGCAAGAACCAATATAACAGGATGTACTATATTTTCCTGGTACCGAAGATTGTTTAAAGCATTCCGAAGGGACATAGCAACAATGATCAAAAATAGCAAATGGGCACGAGGCATTTCATGCAAGTCATCAATTAACTCCTTTCTTTTCAAAATAATTGCCACAGTTGCTCCAATAAACCCCATTTGCTCACACTTTCTTCCATGTTAATTATGAATATCACCAAATCCTTCAATAATGAAAAGAATCATTTCGTGGGAATTTAGACCCTGTCACTGGCGCAACCATAAAACCCATTTCGTAGAACTCTAGGTTGCTCTTTTGGTCCATTGAATTGACCTCCACTTAAAAGTGTGGACTTGACAGAACATAGGCTGATCTTGTGGTTATATATTGATAAGAGTAAAAGTTCTTCCCATCATTGAAGCGTGAATAAAGTTGACAACCAACAAACCTGAGATTTGACAACTTTTTTTTATTTTTCTTTATGAAATTACCGATGTTCTAGCTGCAATTCTTAGGAAAGTTCATGCTGCTCGTCGTGTTCGTAAGCCAGAAATTTTTATGGAAGTTGTCTCAATTTTCCTTTTACCTTATAAACGTATGCTTCAACTTTCGTACTTTTGACAGTAACATTGTTGCGTACATATATTCACTTTTCTTTTCAATGTCATCTTTCGTGTCCTTTCTCGTTTTCAAGTCCATTCTCTTAGCAAGGGGTCGAACAATTGGTAAACATGATGAAACAACTACGTGAAATTCCATTTCCTCCAAACATTCTACGTCAAGTATCCAATAAAAGTGTTTTGGGATTGAAATTAAGAACTCAAGTGGCTTAAAAACAAACTATCTGCTGCAATTAAAGGAGCTTTGAGACGAAGGAGACTCAAATTGAGATCCTTAAGACTAAAACCTAGTTTGGTTAACACAGAGAACAAAAAAGGCAACCCTGATGCTTTTCCTTTAAACTTGCCTAAAGCAAGAAGGGAGAGAAATGGAGATTCATTTACAGATTAGCAAATTAGACACTCAAAAAATGTAATGGACTTGATTTATTCTTCAACCATTATATGCACTTAAACGGCACGTTGTTTAATGACTTCTGAAGGATTTGAAAATTTGTCCAAATTAGGCTACATGAAATATCATTCAATATCATTGTTTATAATATGTGGAATAAAAGCTACCGTTGACCTGGAAGCACGAAAATTAATATCAACGGGTCACTAAATTGAAGATAATTTCTCAATTTACTCTTATTATTAAAATTTTAGTTTAATTACACTAAATCCCCAAGTAATTTAGATTTTTATTAACCAAGTCCCTACATTTTTAAAACTATAATTTACCTCTTATACTTTTAGTTATGTATTACCCATCACTGCTTACGTTATTTCATGTTTAAAAAATTTAATGAAAAACGGTGAGACAATGACATTTGAATTTGTTTGGATTATTTAGGCATTACATAGCATATCATTGATAGTTTATGCCCTATAGTCAGTCGAATTAGTTGTAGTTTAGTGACAAAATAATTTAAAGACATTCTTTATCTTGTACAAATTTAGATATATATGATAAATTTTACGAAATAATTATACATTACAAATAAAATTATTGTAAGATTATAATTATGAGATTCATATTACATTTATATATTATACCCAAATTGTTCCAATAAAGACTAGACATTAATAAAATATAAAAAAAATTAACACACGTTATATTTTTCCTTATAACGGAAGTAGTCAATCTTATAGGCTAAAGTATGAAGATACTTAAAGAAATGTGCGAGTATTTTTTAGAAAACAAGTTCACTAAATTGACCCCCGTATGAGAAACTTATTTAGAACATTAATTGTATGTCTATGGAAATTTCATCGTGATGATTTTATAAGTGATCCTTTAACTTGAGATCTCTAAAGTTATCTTGTATAGGGATTGCTATATTTTGATACTACTTATGATTTATTCTAATCATAGGTCATTCTTGTAGGAAAATCCCGAGAGGTACATCACATGTACCAGGTGCGGAAAACAAAAATTTTTGTTACCGGGACCTTCCCG
>JANJEY010000007.1:3490428-3519877 GCA_024703695.1 Erythroxylum cataractarum | reverse complement strand
GATGGTCTTTTTCCTTAATCGTTTAATTAACATGTTTCACCCCACGCATACAGCACCACGCTCTCATGTCCGATGTTAGGCTCCGACAATGGGGTCCAACAGAGGCTTTGATATCTTCTTCAAACTCAAAGTCTTTTGTCATGTATTCTTCATCATTTTGTTATTTAAAAGATTAAAATGCATCAATTATCCTGAATGGGCTACCATCCTTCGAATTATTTAATACATCATTCATGATGAATGTCACTTGAACATCATTAATAAGAAGCATAAGGTTCTTTTCGTGGACATCTACCCAAGATTTTTTGATGTTCATACATGGTATATCAAGAACTGGTGAATAATAGGGAGGGTTGACATTCTTTTCTTCATCTTTTAGTCTTCAATAAGATGGGGTTCAATTTGGTTTTCCAATGATCCTTCTGGCTCTCCCTCATTCTTAAGTGTGATAGCCTTATATTGCCGTCTTTGATGTATTTCCATATTATTAAGAGAGTTTTACAAACTTCTCTTACAAAATTCATGGGAAAGCTATCTCACTCGAATCTTCAGGTTGTGAAAGACAAGACATGATTTTTTGTTACTTGCTTAATTTTCTCTTCTCATCTCTTCTTGCCCTTTTCCATACTGTGAGCTTATCCCAGATCTTGTCTAATTTAGAATCCTATGAACTGGACTCATCTTGCTAAAATCTTAATAGGTCTTGATGTCCTAAGTGAGTCTTTACATTATTAATCCAATAGAAATCGGTGAGGTTTTGCCACCTCAAAGTGTACATGTTCCATACTGTGCCTCATTATAGTTCGCAAAAGTTCCTTGCTCCCTGTAATATCTATCTTCCATCATTGTTCTTCCCATTTCTTCTTGGCATCTAGCTCTTTAGATGTCTCATTTCTCATTCCAAGATGTCTTGATGTGTCTCTACTTTACGCCCCAAATTTCTTTCTCTATTTTCTCTCTCTTTTTATAACAAAAGATAGTGAAAAAGCCTTAGACTAAAGAAATAAACTAATCACTTGTTGGACCCTGAATTTCTTTTCTTGATGAATAAGCATGATTTAAATTAATTATGAGGTCATTATCAGATCTTTTAATGAATTTAATTATTATATTAATGTTATTAATATTATATGAAATAGGTTAATTGAATTAAAGTGTTAAGGTAGTAAGATTGTATAAGGGTATTTTTCGTAGTTCACTTAAGGATAAAGAACATAAGGTATATAAGGAAGGGAAAAATGGACATTGCACACTCATTAAGGGTATTAAGGGAAGAAAAAAAGGTGCCTTGCATGGGAGAGAAAGAGAAAACGTAAGTGAGAAGAGAGAAGGAGGAGAGTTCGTTGGGGACAAAAGAAGAAGAAGAGAAAAACAAGCTAGGTTTCCATTTTCTTAGCTTTCAAGAGCGAGATCTTAAAGAGTTTGAAGACCTTCAAGCTAAAAAAGTAAATAGAAGCATTAACCCTTCTTGATTTGTTGAATGGACCATATTTTGTGATAGTTAAAAGTGAAATAAAAGTGAAAATGAAGCAAATATGTGTAGGAAGTTGATGATGAATGTGTATATATATGTATGATCTATTATTAGTGTTCATGATCAATCCTAGACTATATTTTGTTTATAGATGATATTAAGTTGAATTGGAGTAGAGAATGAAGTGTAAATGAAGTAGAAAGAATGATTTTTTTGTATAAGATGTGTCAGGTGTAGATGTTGGATGTGAAAAATTTGGAAAATGGGATAAGGGTTGGAAATTTCGTAGGCTTCTAGACAAAATCGCCGCAGCTAACTCCTAACTTCTCTGCGCTGAGGTCAACTTTTCTACATAAACATGTTTTGATATTTTGATGATATCTTATTTTGTAGTTATCCAAATAGTGTGATTTTTGATTGGAGTAAACTAGAGACATAGGGATACAAATTGTCTAATAAAATCGAGTTCTAATTCAGTCTCTAAGAATTTGAATTTTTGGATGGAAATTGTGAACATAATATTGTTTTAGCATAAGAACAATCCAAAAATGTTTAGGGTATAACTTTCAGATTACTAAACTAAGTTGAATGATTTTGTTGTGATTAGAAACTTAAGACTATGAAGAACATTTTTATAGAAGGAAGTGTTATCAATTTTCTTTATTTACCTGATCAGAATGATCATGGAAAATTTACCCAAAGGTTGGGATTTTTGGAAGAGTTTGAATATTTAGAATTTATCTTAGTGAATATACAATATATTGATCCTCAAATTGTATTCCTATTGAATGGAAATTTTTTTCTTTGACAAAGGAAATTAAAGAAGGCAAGAGGATCAAGAGGAGAGGCATCTTTGAGCAAGGTTTAAGCAAGGAATTTTAAGGTGGGTTACATTTTTATAATTGAGTAATAAGCCATTAATGTTTCTTCCAAATCAAGAAAGTTAAAAGTTTTCAATTGTGTTATAAATATGCATTTATTGTTTTTAGAATGCTTTAAGAAAGTGCTATGTTTTTGGTATGTGAATATTTTATCGATGATTTATGAAAAGAATATGAAAATGATTTTTTAAAAAAGATACTATGTTTATGAAATCACTTTTTGGAGAAGGCGTCATTTTGGGCAATAAGTTTACAAGTTATGAAATACATGTTATGTGGGTTTGATTTGGTCTATTCTGTATGTCAAGTACACTTCGATTAAAGGCTTCTCCCACCCACCTACTAGTGGCATTGAACTCCATTATGGACTCCCTCATGTTTATGACTACGCAAAAACTACTATGTAGGATTGTGTAAATTCATTTTGTTCATAACTAGGCAGGACCATTTTATGGGAATGTGTTAGTTCGCTCTATTTATGGACCTCCCAAACCATTTTGATGTGCTTATATGTTTAAATGTGTTGACAAGTTTGATGAACACATGATTTATGATTGTTTATGAATTGTTTGACAAATTCAAAATCTTGAGAAATAAGCGTTATGTGATTTTTAATACGGAATTACTATAGTTATGAAAATGTTTAATGGCAATAAGTTTTATAAATGGTTTTGCCTTATTACCAATTATAAAACTATTACCCATGAGCTTTTACCACGAGCTTTTAAGCTCACCTCCATTCCTTCCTATCTCTAGGTGATGAGTAAAAGATCGAGTGAATGAAAGAGAGTCAAGGCATCACTCCGATTAAGCATGTTTTTTTAAGCTAGATTTTGTAAACACAAGGCTTTGGTCACATTTCAAGGATTATTAGTTCATGTAACTTTTGAATTTTAAGATTTTGAGACATTAATGTATTGTGGCTTGAAATACCCATTAAAGCTTTGTAAAACTTTTTCCTTTTGAGGTTAATGAAATATAAGTTTGTGTAAGGATGAGGTTGAGCTCAAATTAGGTATACTTGAGGAAGTTATGGATTTGAGATGATAAATGTTAAACACGAATTATTGTTACATAGAAGTGAGATGTGTTATGGAAAAGAAAAATAGGAATTTGTGAAGGATAAGAATTAGTGGTAAGTAAGGAATCAAATAAGTAGAGATTAAAGAGTTTTATGAAATAATGTTGGTAACTGAATTATCATGAAATGATGTTGCATTAGAGGAAATGAATTTTAGGAAAAGTTAGAGTGAAAGTAAGGTTAGGATATATGGAGAAACCTAGGGAAGGCTCTTAAGTGAACCCTTTCAGAAAGGTATTATTATGGTAAATTATGCATTTTCACTGCGACAAAGATAGGAGGTTTGCCATGGTGTATTTATCACGAGAGGAGTGAGAGGGGCGAATTCTAGAGCTTCGCCATAGCGAAGTCAAGAGTTCGTCATGGCGAACTCTTTCCGAACGGTCATTGCAAAAGTTCTCGTCTGTTCGCCTTGGTAAAACATAAAGTTTGTCATGGAGAACTTACCCGTTGGGACCGAGGGACCTAACATTTATGGTATCATAGCATGAAGATGAACCGATGATGGTTAAGGAGATTTCATTAGAATACGCCCATGTTTTATGATTCTGAAATTGGAATCCGAAAATGGGTCTAACATCACCTCCTTGGCAACGGTGCAAAAAACTTGATCACAATTTTATGATGTGTGTAAGTTTTAATTAGCTAACATCGATAATACGCAAGCACATGGGTTGTTCGCATAGTACCTAAAGTGTCAATCCTACGAGAAGGGTTAATCTAGTCCTAAAATCTAAGAGCAACACAATTTACATAAATTCAAAAAATAGCAAAACTAAAATAAGAATTCATTTTAATCACGCAATTCAATCCAAACATCAATTATGAAAATATTAAAAATTTACCTATTGCAGCACACTCAAGAATTAACCTAAGAAAACTATCAATTGAGAGAAACGGGAATTTACTTATCTTTAATGCTAACCTAATCGATTATGACTTACCAGATTATTGATTCTAGACGATCCTAGGGTTGATTACACTCTCTAGAGTTATAACCATTAACCCTAAATTATAAACCTTAATCAGATTATGAGAAATTGCAGTTTCTCAATTAACAACTTATCAAAAACCCTAATTAAATATAAAGTTATCCAATAAACTATCGGGAACCTATATAAGATCTCTCTTCACACAATTATCTATTTGATTAATTTCTCAATTTTATTAAATTACCTAACTCTAATTAGCCCAATTTAATAATTTTTCATTCTGTTCACCCTCTCATTTTATTGTCAAATTATGCAAGCATAGAAATCAATTATAATAATTCTAATAAACATAAAAACAATAAGATTTCATTAACTTAAAGATAAAAAACCCAAAGGTGAGTTTAGAACATCTAAATAGTCATAAACCCTATTATCAAAATACTATTCCCAATTCTATACAATAATAAAAATGGAAAATAACAAGAAATATGATCTTGGATGAAGACAAGAGGCAGCGATGTTGGAAACTCCTGATCTGGGAAGTACATCAATGTTGACTTCTTCTCCACTTCTCGCTTCCTTCTTTACATCAATGTCGACTTCTTCTTCACTTCTCTTTTCCTTCTTCTCTTTCTCAATCTCTCAAAAATTCTCTCTAGGGTTTCTCTCCAAAAGTGACTGATGCAAAAGCTCTCGCTTTTTGTTCTTCTTATTTTATTTATGTTCTTTTGTGTTTAGGCTTGAACTAGGTTTTCTTAGGGTCCGAAAGGTCTAAAAAATGACTCAAAATGTGAAGTTTCATAGTGGTTGTGAGTTAACCCGATGCAGGCCACAATCGGGGTCTACATCTAAGCCTTCTATCAAGATCGTGGCCTTTTGTGCCACAATCATAGACTGTTGTTTGAGCCCGAATGTCTTTTGAAACTCCTTCATTCTTCGATATTGACCTTCAAACACTTACAAACAAATCAAGGTACCTAAAAAACATAATATTTAAGCTCAAACGCTTGTATTAAATCATAAAACACTTAAAACATAAATAATTTAACATCTAAGACAATTTTAACCTAAGCACATACTAAATGATCAGATTAATGGATAAACACATATCAAACTATGTCCTAAAACATGATGTAATATACACTTATCATATGTTCTATAACAAATGCTAATGGAGTTAACTTTAGTAAACAATCAATTCTTAAAGACTTAGTTTTCAACCACTCCAAAAATCTTCTAGGAACTTCCAATTTTATAAGGTTGTTGGTAGAGCTTAACAAACACTCATATTTGTTTAATCCTTAAAATTTCAATCTAAGATTTCTAAGTGATTTTATGCCCATATCTTATTGTAATGAGATCTAGAAGATTATTTTTAAATTAATTGCTTCAAGATTAAAAATCACATTAAAGATCTATATTGATACAAGATAAAGAGCATATTTAGAAGGAAGATCAATTGGGGATAATCTATTACTTGTTAAATAGTTTTTCAAGGGATAAAAGAAAAAAATCCAATTAAAAGTTGCTCTTTAAAAATCATCTTTGGGAATGCTTTTGCTATAGTTGGTTGGAGATTCATCCTAGAGTCTTCATATGCTTCTAACTTTTCAAATAAGTTCATCCACTCGATTGAAAGTTATACCAACACTATTGTTTTTCCATTGTAGTAAATAGAGAGGTTATTAAGTCATTCAAAGGGTTAAAGGGTTTAAGGCAGAGGAATCTAGCTTCCCTATATCTATTTATTATTTAAATATATGTTCTTACTCAGCTAATTGTCCATAGAATTATGACAAGGAATGCGTTTAAATATCACTATAAGTGTAAGCTCTCTGGCCTCACTATTAATAAAAATAAGAGTTACATCTATATATTTTCAAACTCTTCTAACCTGATAGCTTGCCTTTTAGATACTTGGGTATTCCAACCTCAGATAAAAAAAATAACATATAAAGATTACTTGCCACTTTGTGACTTTATTAATAGGTGCATCAATCACTGAAACAATAAGCTTTGATCATAACCAGGCAGGTCATAAATTATTTCAATAATTATCAATAGCCGTTAAACCCCTAGTATTGTCTTTTGTACATCCCACAAAGAATGATTTAGGAAATTGAGAAAATTATGAATTGGATTGGCTTTTTTATAAAGCATTTAAATGCAAAGTTCAATTGGTAAGAGATTTTCACCCCCAAGGATGAAGGAGGTCTTAAAATTAGGCATACAATAACCACTAATAAAATGCTCTTAGCTAAGTGGATATAGAAGCTTCTTATGCATTTAAAGTCAATAAAGGTAATTTGGATGGATGCTTATCTATTAAAGATACAAAACCTTTATTTCATTAAATGCAAACATGATTATTCCTGAACCCCTTACTTAGATGCTAGAACTCAAGAACAAAATATCCTAGGAAATCAAGTGCACAATAGGGAATGGTGGAAAAACCTCTTTTTGGTATGATAAATGGAATGGTTTGGGAAAAGCCTCTTTAGAGAACTTGAAACTTCAAGTCCCTATGAATGTTAAAATCAATTTTGACATTAATGATGACACTTAAAATTGTAATTCTAGGAGATACCCTTTGGTCAAAGAACATAAATCTAGCTATCATCCTAACATGGAGGCATAAGATAACCTCAGCTCATAGCTCTAGTAAATTCTTTAATTAATTATGCTTGAACCTTTTTAAAAACCACAGATTAAGAAGTCTTTTGGTGTGGATTAGTGTGGTTTTCCAATTGTTTTCCCAAAGAATCCTTTATTTTGTGGTTTGCTTTTAAGAAAGGACTAAAGACCATAGACAAAATAGAAGGTATCTCTATCCTCAATGTTTATGCAAATTTTGCAACCTAGTTGAATATATATATTATATGATCAAGTTTAGCCTTATGCTCCTTAGTTCATCACCGTACACTTAAATATATATTGTAATTATATGATCAAGTTTAGTCTTATGCTCCTTAGTTCATCACCATTTGTATAAATTTCCTATTAATACATATATTATAAAAAATAATTTCATCATAACAAGCTTTTACTTAAAATAAAAATTGGAAAATAAATTCTCTTATGTTTTATAATTATCTTGAAGGATTAAATATTTATCTTTTTGCATTACACTAGTTTTGCATTACCTAAAATAAAAATATATGGATTATGGTGGCTTATAATTTCCTCTTTCTTATAAATAATGATTTATATCCTTTTTTCCTCAAACAAAACATATGAACTGTGGTGGTTTATAATTTCCTCTTCCTTATAAATAATGATTTATATCCTTCTAACTCTCATTTAATATAGTTGGTTTAGATATATACTTCTTAAAATAGATTTTTTTGAAAAATAAATTTATTGAAAGGAAATATCTCTTGGAGCCTATGCACATGCTCTTTAGTTTTTATATATTTATCCTTAGAGTGTTTGACATAAATAGACATATACCAAGAGGCAAAAACAAGTTACAAACTTTTAGCTAACAAAATAAGGTTATGTTAGAGATGTAAATAAGATTAGTCTCTTCTTGCTACGGTGCCTTCCTTTTAAATATAGTTCATTTATTTGTCATTTTGTTATCTTTAGAATAATTACTCTACCTGCAAGTGTTTCGCTAAATTCTCCATGCATGTAAAATTTTTTGGCTACAACTACTTATATCCCTAGCCACAAAGGGGCCACTATTTAATCCACATAGTAAGTTCATTTTCCATTTATGTTGAGCTTCTAACTTTGTTAATAACATTTGTTGTTCCATTCTTTCTATAGGTAGAAAATGCATGATCCAAATGTGATTTTAGCTACTAAATAATCACCCTTGGTTAGTTTTTTATTTCTTTGTATTATGCATAGTATATCTATGTAGTTTATAGTTGGTCTGTCTATTTGATGTATGACTTTGGTTGTATGCAAATCTCCTCGAAGACTCTACAGTTGAAAAATAAATGATTAGTTGTTTTATATTTCTCCTTGCACATTACATATATAATACTATCATTCAAAAAATGTGAGGGATTTGTTTTTAGTTATAAGCCACAACGAAGCATATTACAACTCCATACCACTCTTCAACCCTCCTTCATTAGACCTTTATCCTTGAATATGTCCATAGTACAATTAGTTTATTTATTTAATTGCAATATTTAATTTATATTTATAGTTTAATTTAGCTTTTTTGTTTTTATCTTATCTATTAAAGTTTTTATATATATATATCATTGTTATATTCTAATTATTTATATATAATATAGGTTTATATATAATAATTAATTGTAAAATAATGAAAATAATTAAAAATTTTGAATTATCAATTAATTTATCAAAATTTTACATCATTGGTATAATCTTCTGATGATTATCCCAACCACGTATATTTATCTTATCTTGATGGTTTTGGTAGTTCATATGGCAGGTATTGCATCATTTCATTAAGAACTCCTTGCCGGTGATTGTGGTTTATCCATACCTTAAATTTGGAGCATTAAGGAAATCTAATATTGATTTTTTTTTTCATAGAGCAACAATTCTTACTCTAATTGTCATGGAGTAAAGAAGTTGTTTAGCCATTGCCAATTCTATATTTGAAGTTCCCTCTTAATTCATCCTAACCTTAATAAGTGCTTTAGAAATTAAGAAACTTAGTTAGCTCTGTAAAGTCACAGAATGTAATCTTAATTTTGACAACCATTTTAATGGAATTTTTTATTTTTTTGAAAAAAGTTAAGAAAAAAGGCCTATTTTTGGCTCCCAAAGGTTTCTACCTTTTAGAATGTAGGCTTCCATGCTTCTCACCCACATAACTACTTTATTATCTAGTTAACTCTATAATTTTTTCCATAGGAATACTTTATTATTAGTGTTAATGTGAGTAATGCTAAGTCTTCCTTCTTTTAGTGGTCTACATATCTTATGTTATGATTCTTTAGAGAGATACCTCACTTCTTTTCCTTTGGACCATAAATATCTTCTCATTATCTTTTCTATGTCCTTGATCACTCCTTTGATAGAAAGAGGTGGGAAGGCCATTGTGCATGGAGAGAGTTCAAAATTGTCTTAGTTAATAAGGTTCTCCCTATATAAGAGAGTGATTTGTTACATTAGATTCTTATTCTTTTCTACATTTTATCTATCAATGGAATGCAATCCTTAAATTGAAGCCTTTTTTGAGATATGGGAAGCCCTAAATATCCAAAAGGTGGGATCATAATTATAGAATAGTGGGTTTAGGGTCATTCCTTTGATTTCAGGAAATTGATTAAGCCATTCTCTATTTACTAAAGCTTTATCTAACCTAAGAATTGTTTTTATTTATTGCTTCATATGAATACTAAGCCTTTTAGTTTTAGGTCTGTAACCTTTATGTTTTCCACTTATTCTTAGAAGTCTATTGAGAAATTCTTTAGCTGACATTCCTTTAGCTTCTGTAAAGAAGAGGGTGATATTAAAGTTACCCAATATCAACTATAACTCTCAGGTTAGGTTGTGCAACTCTTTCAACTTTTTCCAAAGTGATCTCCTCTAAAAGGAAAAGTTTGGACCATATATAAAAGATAATAAAACTTTGGTTTATTTATGAATAAACTAGGCCTCTAAATGTAGAATTTGATTTAAGCCTTAAATCATTTGGAATATTACTAAATTAATGTCAAAAGCAACACCACTCTACCAAAATAATGATGTTTATAATTAGAAAGCACAAACCAATGGCTTCCCAAAAATTCCATTAAGGAAGCTTTTCTAATCCTAACTTGATTTCTAGTAATCCAATCAACATTAGTTTATTGTCCAAAATAAAGTCCTTTAGCATATGTTGATTAAAGGGGTTATTGATCCCTCTAAAATTCCAAGAGATTAATAAAATGATTGAGTGTTAATTCTAGGTACTTTAGAACTATTTTTATCTATTTTATTCTCTTTTTATAGACCTTAAATTCCTTATACAGTGATGGAGTAGATATTGCTATGATTGGGGCACTATGAATAGTTTGATTCAAAGTTTTCTCTCCTTGCACCATTTCATGTTCTCTATTGAGCTCTTTTAGGGACTCAGGATCATTCTCTTTAGTTTCTAAGTTGACTATATTCAAATTTGTTATACATTTTTCAAAGATGGAGAAACTTTCCCTTGCACTTCCTACCACGTGAATCAACTTCCTCAAGCATAAAAACCCTACCTTCTTCTCTTCTTCTTCTTCTTCTTGGATGGTCGACCTCTCCACTCTTCTTCCTCCTTAAAATTTTCGAAATCTTCTTACTCTCCTCCTCTCTTTGTGACTTTCGGATGACTAAGCCAAAGATGACCTAATTTTTACTTCTTTCTCATTTATTCCCTAAGCCAAAACGACATCACCTTAAGCCTCTCCCTCCATGCAATTTCGTTAGCCACTCTTTTAAGCCTTAAGAAACTTCCTAATCCTTCTTAATTTAACCTAACCCTAACTCTTTAACTTAAACCTAATTCTTTAACCTAAGCCCAAGTTATTTCCCTCCTTATAACCTTTCCCAAATTTTCATTTTCCCTCCTTCCAACTTAAACTTTCCCAAAATTTCATCTTTCCCTCCTTCCATCTAATAATTTCGTGGGCTCCCACTTAAAAGCCCACTTGCTTCCTTTCTTTTTCATTTAGTTCTCCTTTAAAACCCTAGCCCACTTATTTGTTTCCCCATCATTTAAAAGACATGCCAAAGGGCTAAAAGCCCTCTTAAGTAACCTAAAGCCTTAAAACCTTATAAACACTTCCTAATTTATCCTAACACTATTTTATGGCCTCATTACCATTTTCTTATTCTTTTAAAATCTAACACCAAAATTAAAATTCTAATTTAACTAAATTCCTTCAATTAATAATTATTGCACTAAAATCTCAAATTATTCTAACCAATAGGAAATCTAATAAAACCCTAATTTCATTCTAACCAAAAGACAATTTAAATTGCAAACCTAGTTAATAGGGAAAAAGGGATCGGGGTCTAACAAATGATTATGTCATTTGTAAAGTCAAACTGACTTAAGTGCTTTGTATTTGTGAAAGGGCCCAAGTGGCCATTGAAATTATTATTAATTGTATGTGATGATTGGCTTCCATATAGTGTGTGTTTGTGATTTCAAGAGAAAAAAATTTATACTGACTTTTGAATTATTGAGTGCATTAGCACGCAACCCTCACGAGACACGGATTCGAATATTACCATTGATGTCGGGTTCGAATCTTGCGGGAGTGGGGTGCTACAAATCTGACTTGCTCTCTCAAATTGAGTATATACAATATAGTTCATAAGGTGTTAATTTTAAGTCTGATATTTCAAAAGCTCCCTTTATTCAGGTAATAAGCATGGATCCGTCTCACCCAAAGAGCTAATTTATCTGTAAGAATTTTTATATTTGTTGATTATTAAGACTTTTTTAGCGAATGTAATGGGAATCATTCCTAAATTCCCTTCCTCCTTTGGTTAGAAAATATCACTCTATTTCACTTTTATTATTTATTTTCTTATGAAATCATCTAACTATAAGATTTTCCCCATCATTCTTTTAACATCATATGAGGAGTAATACACATGCAATCTATGAATTACCAATTTTATAAGTTAGGTCATGCGTGTAAATTACAAACTTTTGTTGCATTAGTTACTAATTCTTTCAATCAATGCTTGAAAATATTTATAAAGCAAAAAATTTATACACATGTCTTCTTCTATTTCTCACATCAAGTGCATAAATTTATTCTTTTTAAGTAAGAATCTCATCTTCAACATTTTCACTATCACTCTAATCACTGCAAAAAGAACTTCTAATATAAATTTCATACTTCAATATTTAGCTTCTATCCTTCTCATTCTGATACTCTTCAAGAATTTTTTTTAGTTTTCATTTCGCATTATGACTAACTTTCTTATATGGTTCTACATTACTTTTGATCATAGCTAAATGTTTCTTTATTCTAGTGGTTGCCCTATGGTATTGTTGTCACCTGCAATCAAATTTAAAAAGAAACCAACTTTCTGTAAAAACAAATTAATGTAATAGTGGAAAGTAAGGATCGTTCCCACAAGAAATTTTTTATGGCAAAGGTTATACGAGTTTAAAACTAAAACAAATGAGGTGGTTTACGTAATTTAAGAAATTAAAAATATTAAAAATTGAAATTAAACAAAAATATTCAAATATGAAAATTCAATAAACAAACCTTGATTTCGGATCACCGATGTTATCACACTAATATGGATCCTTGATATAAAATTCAATTAATCAATAAACGTGCAATGGGTGATGTTTTCTCTTAAGTTTAAATGAATAGAAACATGTATTTTAAGCATTTTTATTAATCAAAAACTTAGATACGATCGTAAGTTCCATTGAATAATAGCTTTAAGAACTAAAAAACTAATGAGCAAGACAACACATGTACGACATGCATTTAATCAAGATGAGTTTCTTCTTAGAATTTCTAATTCTAACGTAAAAATGGTAATCCTAATTGCCACTTGTGATTAACAAAACTGAACGTTATATTTTACTAATTTGGCTATTAAATGAACAAACTCCTAGTTGCGCATCCTAGAAATCAATCAATTCAATTATAAAAGCAATTCGAAAGACACTCAATATTCATCAACAAAATAAACTTTATTGAAACATCTAACACTTAATAGATGATAACACGATTTCCCTCAACCAAGAAAAGGGTTTAGCTATTCATAACTAAAGTGAAAATCAACAAAGAAATAACCAAATGTAAAGTCTCCATCCCTGGTCTTTCCTAGAAAATTCAAAAACTCCTAGAGAAATACTGCAGAAAATGAAAGACCTAACTAGGGCTGTTGAAAAGCAAGAAGAAAAACTACAAAAAAAATGTAAAAACTATCCCCTAAAGTGGTCAACGTGAGCAGTGACACGAATCCCTCTTTATCTCCTTCGATCTCCTCTTTTTTTTTCATGATTTGTTGCAGAAAAAGCCAACCCCTCCCTCCAAATCATAAAAATCTGAAGTGGATCGGATCTGCATTTTGAAAATAGATCATAGATTTTGTCCTTACGAATGCCCATACTTAATTACTGAATTTGCTACCAATCTAGAATTTTCATATTATCTTTACTTTTCTTATCTTTTTTTGATTCAATTTCATCTCCTAAATGTTGAAAATCATTTGAAAACAATTAAAAAATAAATTTATTAATTTTAAATAATAATTTCAACACATGAGAGAGATTTATATACCAAATAAGTGCAAGATGACAACTTAACATCCCATCTTTCAAATATTAATTTGTTGTAATACAAATAAATAGTATAATTATTCATACCGACTAATTTAGTAGCCCAATCTGGATCATTGGATCATCTTGAACAAATTGAACTATCAATAGTACCTGAGCTTTCCACTATTTATTTGTAAATATAAATAAAGTCATATGTCAAAAGTAAATTAATACTTCATAGCTTGTAAAAAAGCAAGAAGAATCCATAATATGGCATGAACAAGCTTAAAAAGCAACTGAAGAATAATTTCAAGCACAATAATTAAAAAAACAAATAGGGAGAAAACTAAGCTTAAATGTAAAACAATTTAGAGTGCGAGCAACTATAGAAGTTAAGCATTTAGGGTTAGATTTTTTTAAAAAAATATTAGTCCCTAAATTTACATCATTTTTCAATTTAACGTAATATATTATTAGTATCTCGAGTATCGACTTGTATCATAAGCTAATACGATATATATAATTACTGTACCATTTTTCGATATGTATGGTACAGTATTCAGACCCTCGACAGGTATATTTTTTGAACGGGGGACATGTAAAGAGAGATTGAACCTTTTCTAATTAAGTTCATGCAAGTTATATGATTCTTAAATCCTTTTTAAAAAAAAAATTAGAAGATTTGACCCAGTTATATTTTATATACAGTATTTTGAAAATGTCAACTTTTTAAATTTCTACGATTTATTCTCAAAAAGAAGAAACGAGTCTTTTGCATTAAAAGTATATGAGTTATGTCTTATTTTATTAAATAATTTATTTAATATACGTAATTTTGAAATATTAAAAAAGCCATCAAACGATTTATCATATATTTTTTTGATCTGTAACCATTCAGTGACTAATCCTCTCACTGATGGGAAGACATCTCATAAAATGGAACAGTTGGTCTAAGAATTTAAGATTATTCTATATCCAAAATTAATAACCGAATCTCTGATCTTTAATTAAAGATAGATGAGTCCCTTGCTATTTAGCCATTACTCTTGGACTTATAATATATTTGATATACGCAATTTATGAGATATTAGAAAGAAAACATATCATCAAACGACTAGAAGTCTTCTGTCTCGAGATTCTTGATCCAATGGCTAACTGATACAAAAAAAAGAACAAAAAACAAAAGTTCATTACACTACGCGGACGACCACCGTTACTAATTTGCCTTACAATTAATATTGGTTTTGGTTCTCCTGCACCAAGTTTTTATCTCATTTTAATGCTATATTTATGGATGTGTTCTTGACATGCTGGGAGATAAGGAAAATGTAAACTTCTTATTCTAAGTTTCTTTTTTTTACTCACAAAGTATTTTAGAAGAGTTTTAATTATAAAAAATATTTTTATTTTTTTTATTTTTAAACTAATCTCCGTTTGAATTGAGTAACTCTTTTGTAGAAAGTAAAGCTTTGACTCAAAATTTTAAATAGCTACATACATAAAGACAATTGAAACTCGCGACCTCACTTAAATAAGGAGAATTTTTTATCAATCACCCTCGTCAAGCTTTTTCAAATATTGAGGTATGGAAATTGTGGTTTTCAGGGGATGGTTGTGGACCCAAGGGTCATGGAAAGAAGAGGGGCCGGATAGGAAATTTCCCCATTCGATACACTCCACATGTTAAACTTTTGTAGCCCCCTGGCCCCCCTCCACTGAAATCATGACCCCAACGAATTAAATGCTCAGGTAGATGCTCTTGAGTAACGTTATATTGACGTAGAAAAAATAGATTGAAAACAACTTAATTCAGTCCAATCCAAAGTTTAAAAACCTCATGAATACCATTAAATTGTGTACATATAGCAGTGAAAGAGAGGTTATAAATCATTTGTGCACCATCAAGGCTGAAATTCTGGATACCATGACCGATTCTTTCGTTACTTATTTCCATTTTACGCATTTTTATGGTATAGTTGGCGGGGCGGGGCATATGATAAGGGTAAATTTTTAACAACCGGTAAGATTATTTCTTTATGATTAAAAAGTTACGGATTTGAGTTACGAAAATCATATTTTTACAAGATAAAAAAAAGATTGCATATTTGTATACTAGATAACAATTTGATTATGAATATATTCCCAGACAAATCTATTCTGATTATTGTTGCTTTGTACACTAGATAACAATTTGATATTCTGAATGTCAAATTTAAGGACAGCAATCTAGCTTGTGAGTATATTCCCAGACCAATCAAACAAATGTTGACACATGAAATTTTAGTGGTCATGTGTGCCTAATTTGTTCAAAAAAAAAAACAATTTCTCCCCTTCTCTATTCATATCCCTTTTTGGCTATAAAACCTGAGGCTTTAGTTGCACACTTTGGAGACTCAACACTTCTCTATCTCCCCTCTTCCTTTTACCACCACGCTTGGCGAGAGTGCTCTAGGTAGTGCTGTATATTTGGCCTAGAAATGAACGGAACCGTCAAGAAAATGAATGGAGCTCAGCGACCTCATGGTCTGGCCTCTATTCTAGCCATTGGCACCGCAAATCCATCAAACTGTTTCAACCAAGACGAATTTCCTGACTATAGCTTCAGAGTTACCAAGTCCGAGCACTTGACGTCCCTTAAAGACAAGTTCAAGCGCATATGTGAGCGTCACAATACCCTATTGTGCTCCATTTTTTTTTATGCATATTTGCCTTCTTAATTAAGCCATATATGTTTCTCTATCATCTCGCAAACACACACACATGCGTGAAGAAGCAAAAAAAAAATGATTTCTCTTTCTTAACAATTAGAAAACAATAACTAGATCTACCACCAGGACGTGAGCCTGGAGGAGTTTCTTTGATTGAAAGATATGGGATTGTGATCGTTTGTGGTACGTATGTGCATCCATTTAGATACAGTTAGGACAATCTACATACAAAAAGGTAAGCTTTGTATTTCGCTTTAAAATGTTTTTATATTTCAATAGCTAATCAGTCCTTGATGAGTAGATAAATTTAATAGTGACCTGCCAACCAGCAAGAAATGCTCGTGTCAAAACGTACTTATGATCTTAATCAAATTGCGGATTAACTCAACGTTCCATGACACCAACAGGCGAGAGATCAACAGTGAGGAAGCGATACTTGCACTTGACAGAGGAACTTCTCCAAGAGTATCCCAGCATAGCAACCTACGACGCTCCATCACTAGACGCACGTCAAGAGATCGAAGTTGCTGAGGTCCCCAAACTCGCTGCCAGAGCAGCATCCAGGGCCATCGAGGAATGGGGACAACCCAAAAACAAAATCACACACCTCATCTTCTCTTCAACTTCAGGCATAGAAAAGCCTGGCGTGGACTGTCACCTCGTGCACCTTCTAGGTCTTCCGTTGTCCGTAAACCGAGTAATGCTCTACACTATTGGCTGTCATTCAGGTGGCACTGTGCTTCGCATTGCCAAGGACTTGGCAGAAAACAATGTCGGTTCACGCGTTCTTGTAGTTTGTAGCGAGCTTACCGTCATGACGTTTCGTGGACCGTCAGAGACCGACTTGGCTAATCTTATACGTATGGGTATTTTCGGTGACGGTGCAGCTGCTCTCATTATTGGTGCTGACCCTGACCTATCCATCGAAAAACCTATCTTTGAAATTTTCTCAGCTTCCCAAACATTGGTTCCTAACACAAGCAAAGCAATTCGCGGACGTGTTAAAGAAATGGGGCTAACGTTTTACGTTGACAAAATGGTTCCAACTTTGGTGGCGAGCAACATTGAGCAATGCTTGGATAAAGCGTTTAGTCCACTTGGTATAAATGATTGGAACTCAATATTCTGGATACCACATCCTGGAGGGCCTGCGATTTTAGCAGAGATAGAAGCGAAATTGGAATTGAAACCGGGCAAGCTGAGAGCAACTAGACATGTGCTCAGCGAGTACGGGAACATGTCAGGCGCGACAGTGCTGTTCATATTGGACGAGATGAGAAGGAGATCGAAGAAGGAAGGGAAAGGGACCACAGGTGACGGACTTGAGTGGGGTGTCCTGATGGGATTCGGGCCCGGTGTGACGGTAGAGACCATAGTGTTGCGCGCCATTTCTGTGGTTACAGAATGAGAAAAGATTACTGTTGCATAGTTTTTTGTCATTATAATGTATGATATGGTATTTGTGGCCCATCGGTCCTCTGTAAAGTTTTCACCATAATTTCCATGTGATGGGTTCACGGTTCAAGTCTATTTCTGAAAATTTTGCAGTTCTAAAATGAAATGTCCCTGGCACTTGTTGTCCCATTGAACCAATAATTATATCCTTATTTCACTTTCTTTCTTTAGAAACGGAAGAGAAAGGTACTGAGAATGTTGAAAGTTAATAGCTGAGGTTATCTGTATTGATACAAGATGCACAGATTCAATTATTCGAATCTGTATTGCAGCTTTTGGTAGTCCAACGGTTCATATACAGAAGTAAACAGGTTCGAACATAACTTTGATCCCAGTGAAGAAATGCGTATAAAATGGCACCAAGCAGAGAATGGAATAAGATTAAGAGAAAGATTAAAAAGCTATCATTTAACTGCACTCGAATACATGGAAGAAAATACATTATATCAAGGGAGACATTAGATCAAAACTTATTTTTAGCTATGTTTTATGATTTCTAAATTCGTAGCCAAAAGTTCAACTTTTTGTGACGTTTTACCTAATTGTCGCAAAAGAAATATATTTTGCGACGATTTATGTGAATCTTCACAAAAGGAGCAACATTTTGCAATGGCTTAAGAATTTCGTCACCAAATGTCGAACCTTTGATGATGATTCTCTCGGTCGTTGCTAAAAGTTATACTTTTAATGATGAATTGAGAAATTGTCATCAAAAGTTGATATTAAAGATTTTATATCTTATATATTTCTTAGAAGAATTTTGATGAATTTTTGTGTGTGTTAGTGTTCTTAAAAATAATAATGTTAAGAAGATAATTTTTGAATGGTAAGTGTGTTTAATAATCCTAGGGTTAATTATAATTGACATTTAGATGATTTTTCATATTTCTTCATTTGCCTTCTTTAAAAATTTGTTTAAATAGCTAATGTATTAAACTTCATAAATTAGTTTAAATCTATGGGTTTTATACATAAATGATTCTTTAATGATGTCTATTATACATAGTACTACACCTCCGTTTATACAAATATTTCATAAAATATAATGTAGCATCTAAAAATTGTAAAATGTTTTCAAAGTGTTAAACATATTGTTGAAAGATACATGGTAAGTAATTTAAATTTTGAAAAGAAAATAGTATTTGGATATAAAAAGATAAACATATCTAAATTTGTACTATTAACAAGAACAAAATATAATAAATCTAAATTAACCACTATTCTTAATCATTAATATTTTTAACAATAAAATAATAATACATTAATATTGAAATATGGTAAGCAATATAATATAATGATATACGGTTAGTCGTACAAGATTTTAATTAGAAGTTTAGCAATTCTTAAAGACAAAACAATAAATAAAGTTTTACACTTATTCCATCTAAAAGGAAAAGAAATAATTATTTTTTTGAATTCCAAATAACATGAAACACGGTAGAAAAGGTAAAGAAGTCCTTATGTCTGGATTCCTAAGAAGGGTCCTTACACGTTTGAAGGTATCAATTGAAACATTCAAAGATCTTCCCTTCACTTTTGGGTTATTAACACCCTCTTCTAACAACTTCCTAGCTTTAACTAAATTAACAAAAGATATAGTGAACAAATCCTTAAATGCAGTATGAATCACTAAATTAGATGAACCACATGTACGATGCTTTAACCTAAGAAACAATTAGCATAAAACTTAAATAGCTAATTAAGTCAAATAGTATAACGAGCCCAAATTCGAACACATGCATACCAAATTGAACAAACATAGTAATTGGAATCGATTATTGTTCGAAAACAATGGATTTTCCTAGTCTTATACCAACCATCGGGACACATCGCCTCCATTTTCATCTATGTTCTCTTGAAGATTTGAGGAAGCTTTACACAATATTTAGTATATACAGTCAAACGTTCATTTGATAGCTTCCTAACAGAAAATGAGATGCAAATAATTAAGGAAGAGAGGCAATTTAAGTGATACTAAGAACCTTAAAGAAGAAGATCGGGAATTAAAGGCAATTAGACTTTAATGAGGAGATTTGTTGTTCATCGATTTATTCTTCATCAGGGAGAATTTTGCCACATTCCTCATAGCATCGAAAACTAGTTGCTATGTCGATATTTCTTGATGAATTAATGTTAACAGCTTTATTTTAAAAAGTCAATTTAGCATAAAATTTATTATGTTTAATTAAATTCTTTTGGTAATCAAATCCCATAAATTCTTAGGGGTGGAATAAAATGTTCCAAAATTGAATGAAACTTTACTATAAAAAACTATCAACAAAAAGAAAAGGTCATTCCTTTTTAGTAATGCTAAAAACAAGCTTCTTCTCAGCAACTTGTTATTTATTATGATCAAAAACAACATAGCTCAAATCTAACATTAGACTTAAACCAAATCTCTTGTTGAAGATATACTTGATCCGATCGACGAATACTTAGCAAAAGCTTTTGTATATTGAACACGTAATATAAGAGCTTAAGTTACATACACAATAACAAACTTATGGACAAGTTAAGAGAAGAAGAAGCAAACCTAGAGAATGTTGAGAGAGAGAGAGAGAGAGAGAGAGGAGGAAGATAGGAGAAGAGAATCGACTAAATGTTAAAAACAAATAAAGTTCATAAACATCCCTTTTAGAAGTTAAACACTCTCAATGAACTTTTATCAAACAATTCGTAGGCTTTCCTCAAAGAAGCAGTGAAGGTGGGAAAAATGTTAACCTATATACACCCAATACATAAACATAATTATATATCTTCCAAACAGAAACATAAACAAAAATCCATACAACATAAGAAAAACAAAAAACTCATATAAACTCCAAAATGTAGTAGAAAAATACTGCATAATAGAAGGAGAATTCTTGAAAATAAAAAAGAAGTATAGTACCAACACATGACACGACGCTTATTTGACAATGATAACCACAACACAGGAGACAAAGCTTCTTCAAAAACATGACGACTAGTAGAAAGTGACATCATTTGTTGTTAAGCAAAATGATGTCATTTTTTATTAATTCAGAAGAAATATACCATTAGGCCATAATTTAGATAATCATCACCAAATAGTGGCCCATTACCATTTGGCTTGACCTTTAGCGACGCAATTGTATAGAATATATAATTTTTTTAAAAAATACCAAATCTATATATAATAAATACAAAATTATGAATAAATCAACTAATATATTACATAAGTAAGATATGAGAAAATTTATCTATTATCTATGCATTCATAAATCATTATATTAGTTACAATTATTATCTATACATTCATATAACATTGTATTAATTACCATACATAATTATCTATCACATAAGTAAGCTATGAGAAAATTTATCTATTATCTATGCATTCATAAATCATTATATTAGTTACAATTATTATCTATACATTCATATGACATTGTATTAATTACCATACATAATTATCTATCTTGTAATATAATTAAAAATAATTACAATATAGTAAAAATGGAAATAAATGTTACATATTAATATCATATTCTTAAAAATCAAATTTAATATTATGGATAATGATTATAAGTCTAAAAATAAATTTAGTTAACAACAATGTCATTTCTTTCAATTTATAAAACTAAAAATACAAAATTAGTTTATATTACATTAATTTATACTTTTTATTAATCTATTTTAAAATGTATGATTTGACAATTCTATCTGTTGGTACAAAATCCTATTTATTATTTACTATTTTATATAAATGATAAATTACAAAATTGCTATATTAAAAATTATCATAAATATGAAAAGAATTGGCGACAATTTTATATATCCATTTAGCGATGATTACACGAAATCATCGCTAAAGGGTGTCCATGTTGGCTACAATTTATGGTAAACCTTTGGTGACATTTTATTAAATCATCACCAATTATAGACAACAAACGACGTCATTGCTGTCTTCAACTGCACCATTTAAAATTAGTAGAATATTTTAAATTAAACAAAAAAGATGTCGTTTGTTTTAACAACTGACGACGTTGTTTTCTGTAAAAGTTAAACCTTGCAATCGAAGCCCCCCTCCCCTACTCATTTCGTGTTCTTCTTTATTTCTTGGGTTTCTTCCTTAATTGTTATCATTTTTCTTCTGCAGTTGTTCTTCCACCATCTATCGTCTCCAGTTAATCGTCCGTCGAGATTAGTCATCCATGTTTTGCTCTTAGGTTTATTTTTTCTGCTTTCATTGTTGTTGTTAAATGCTTATATGGTCATCAGTTTTGTTAGTATGGTTTGAGTATTCTGCATTTTTTTCGACTATGATTGGTTCTTTTTTTGTTTCAATGTGTTTATGTTGGTGAATAATGGTAAAATACAGTGCTTTTGTTATTATTTAGATATGAATTTAAATTGCATATGGAGTGTTCAATGAAATGTATCTTAGGGATATTTTGGACTTTTTTGCTAGATGTTAGTGATAATTAGTTTATTGCTATCTGGTTTTTTGAATTATTTGGTTTTTTGGAGAACTTTGTTGAATTATTTGGTTTTTTAGTACTAAATTTGATAATTTTGAGGCTATGAGAATTGTTGCTTTAAAATGTGTTCTTAAACTTTGTAATATTAGTGGGTGAGGTGCCTTAGCTTCAATTTTAACATGTTTCTTTTTATTTACTAATGAACTTAGTGATTTAAGATGTTAACTACCCACTAACAATTTGTGTTCTTATCCATTTCAAGACAAGGGTTGATAAGAAAGAGAAGTGATGATAAGGCTTAAAATCCTAATCAAGGATTTTTTGAATTGATTATTTTTAGGATAATGGTTATCCAAGGATTTAAATTTTTCTAGGAATTTTAATTGATTATGGAATATGTAATATGGCTGGGATCCTGATGTGTATTGGACTGGATGTTGTCCTTTTTAGGAAGGAGTTATTGACAACCTGACAGTTGCGATTTCTAGGAAAAATATCGATATGTTTTTATAAGTTGATTGTGTGAAGATAAACATCTATATGTTGAAATCCTTTTGGTGAATCACACAACCTAGGGCTGTATTGTTGGTGTTATAATTTATGGAGAATCATGAAGCTAGGTTGAAAAAGGTGTGTAGTGTTTCTCTTGTATTTTTTGTCCTCTCTTAGCTTATACAATACTTGGCTATGTTTTGCCTTATATAATGGTTGGTTCTTGGTTGAGTATTCTTCTATTATTCAAAGAAAAATTGAGGGTATTCCTTGAGAGTTTTGCAACTAATTTATTTTCTGGTTCATTTATTCCTTTTATGCTGTTGTTTCTTATCCATTGTGTGACTTTTGGTGAACTGAATTGATGTTGATTGTGTGTCTATCCATAGTGGAAGTGATGTCTGAAAAATCTACTAGCTGAATACAATATAACTATTGATGAATAACTTTTCGATCTTTCATTGAAGAAGCTGAATTAATTAGAAAAATTATCTTTATTATCTCAAGTGTATTTGGCTATGTTTGTTATTATTTTTAATCAATTGAGTTGTTTCTTCATAATTTTTATCGTTAAAAATTTTTATTGAGAAAATCCTCTATTGAGGTTAGTGCAAGTTGGTCGTGTTATTGGATGTGAATTTCTTTCATGGGTTATGAGGATAAGAGATAGTGTCAACAGTTGAGTGTGTCAGCTCGATAAAACCTTGTATAAAACTATTGTCGTTAGTGAAAGTATTAAGCTGGGTGAGGGCGTCACAGACGTAGGCAAAGTATGCCGAACCACGTTAATAAATTTTTGGCATTGATTTACATTTGTGTTATTAATTTTTATTTTTGATTGTGCTAGAATCAACTGCGTCAAAATCAGAAATTTTGCGAAATTACATTCTTTTAGAATTTTCAATTGGTATTAGAGCACGTCACTGAATCAGAACTTGGTATAGCAAGTTGGTGCAGATATGCATTTTGAAAATATGGCTGCAAGAGAAGGAGTATCAATCATTAGGTCGCTGTTGTTGGATGGTTCCAATTATCCTGCGTGGAAATCACGAATGAGAGTTTTTATTCAGGCACAGGGAACAATAGCGTGAAACTCGGTGCTAGATGGATAGACACATCCAATGATAACTAATGACAAGGTAGAAGTAGTATTGAAAGATTCATTTGAGTAGACAAGAGGTAAAGAAGAGAGAGCAGTTAGAAATTCTTAAGCCATGAATGCCATCTTTAATGTCTTTGATGAAGGTCTATTTTTTATGATATCAGCTTGTTAATCGACAAAAAAAGGTGTGAGACTCCTTACAAACTATACATAAGGGATCAAAATTTATGATAACCTCAAAACTTCATATGTTGACTGTGAGATTTGAAAAGCTGAATATGGATGAGAATGAAACCATTAAAGACTTTCATGAGAGATTGTGTGACATAGCAAACCAAACACATCAACTCAGGAAGAAGTATTTTAGCTTAAAACAGGTTAAGAAGACATTGAGATTGTTACCTTTGATATTCATACTAAAAATTGGAAGCTTATGATATTAATGAATTGTCGTTAGATAAGGTAATTAGGATTCTTACCAATTTTGAGATGAACTTATTGAGGGATAAATGAGAGAAAAGTAATGGATTGGCACTGCAAGCTAAAATCGGTAAAGTTATAAATGATGTAGAAGATGAATCTAATGAGAATGAGGATCTAGTATTATTGACAAGAAATTTTAGTAAGTAGTTGAAGAAAGTGAAAAGGACAGACCAGAGTTTAGGCAAAACGGTAGAAGTTCATCGAACAACAACTTTAAACAATAAGCTAAAACTCAAAAGGGTGAAAGAAAAGTGAAGAAAATTTAATTTCATGAATGTCAAGGATTCGGACATATGTAAGTAGAATGTGCTAACACTTTGAAGAAGAAAAAGGGGAAGTCCTATACTAGCATTTGGAGTGAGAATGAATCCAAAAGTGAGTATCGTAGTGAAAAGGAATTTGTGAGTAATACTGCATTGGCTGCTTTATATAGCAAAACCTCAATTGCTTGTTTAACAGTAACCAAGAAGGAAGATATTGATGATGAAATCATAGATAAATCAGCTCAGAATTTTAGAAAAAATGCAAATGAATCAGCCCAAAGCTTAATTTTAGATCATAATAGTGATGATAGTGATTCAGAAAACAAAGAAGAGGATATTTACAAAGCCTATGAATTAATGTATGCAAAATGGGTGCAAACATGTGAGAAGAATGAAAAATTAAAGAAGGAAAACTCTACTATGAAGAACATCATTCAAGATCTAAAGAATAAATTATAATCTACAATAGATGAGTTGAACGAAACAAAGCTAAAGCTGGTTAGCACAAAAAAAGGGATAATAATGTTAAATGGAGATACTAAAAAGTTAGAAATGTTGCTGGGAATCGATAAGATTAACGGAGATCACCAAGGTATTGGCCATAACGATGAATGCTCTAAGTTGAATGATTAAAATAATGACACAATCAGACTTGTCCAAAAGGAAATCGCAAGGAAGAATCAGAGGTTCATACCTATATGTCATTTTTGTAGAGTTGTTGGGCACATAATACCAAGATGTTATAAGTTGTTACAAATGTTATTTCAAAGGACCTAAAACCAAAAATCTATATATTGCTCACCAAATTTTCGACAACAGCCAATGATATCAAGGCACACTTTAGTTAAAAATGGTCAATTGCAAGCTCTCGTAGTTCTTAAATCCATGAAGGCTACTGCTCATAATGGTTGGTGTTTTGAAAGTGGATGTTCATGTCATATGATTAGGGAAAGGAGCTACTTAATCGATTATCAAAGTTGTATAGATGGGCATGTGACTTTCGCTGATGGAAAGAGGGCTTCGGTCATTGGTAGAGGAACATTATGCATGGATGGATTACCAAACCTCAAGAATGCCCTTCATGTTGATGGATTAAAAACTAATTTGTTAAGTATAAGTAAACTTTGTGATTTTGTTTTATTAGTTAAATTTACAAGTGTTGAGTGCAGGGTGTTAACCGAATAAGGAGAATGTCTTTTGAGTGGAGGATGATCAGCAGACAATTGTTATATATTGCAAGTCATTGCTACTTATAAATTAGCCTCATATGATGACAATATAGATTTATGGCATCAAAATCTTGAGCACGTTAACTATGAGCATACTGGCAAGTTAAAGAAATTAGAAGCAGTGAGAGGTTTGTCTTCATTCAAGAAGATAATAAGGTATTTAATATATGTAAAATAGGTAAACAGATGAGAACACCACATAAAAAGGTTAGTCACGTTACTTCCTCACATATTTTGGAATTAATTCACATAGAGTTGGTTGGTCCAACGCAACATACTAGCATTGATGGAATGAGATACTTTTGAACATGTGTTGATGATTATTCTGGATACACTTAGGTGTCATTTTTGAAAGAGAAACCAGATGATTTTAAGGCTTTTAGAAACCTACGTGTGCAGGTCATGAATATGGAAAATATGACAGTGTTAAGAATTCGATTAGATCACAGAAGGAAATTAGAGAATGTTAGCTTCAATGATTTCTATGACAAATATGATATCAAACAAGAATTTCCAGCACCTAAAACTCTATTACAAAATGGAGTTTTAGAGAGGAAGAATTGAACTCTTCAAGAAATGTCTAGATTTATGTTAAATGGAAGAAATATACTAATGTGATTTTGGGCGGAAGCAGTGAACACAACTTGCTACATATGCAGTAGAGTTCATCTTAGAAGTATCTTAAACAAGACGTCTTATGAACAATGGAAGGGACAAAAACTAGATATAAGTTAATTTTATATTTTTGGCAGTAAATGCTACATTCTTAGAGATCAGGAACAACTCAAAAATTTTGAAAATAAGAGTGATGAAGGGATCTTCATTGGCTATTCAAACTATAGTAAAGTATACTGATTTTTCATTCAAAGAACCAAGAAAATGTTAGAGTTGATAAATTTTGTGATTGATGAAGTTTCTCAATTAGATGAAAATTGGCAAAAGAAAATTCACAAAACCAACCTTATAGACCGAATCGAACAAGCAACGAGACAAGAACCAAAAAGTGCCCAGATATGTAGTCAGTTGTTGTTGGTTAAGAAACTGTGTAAACTAAAGAGCTATCAGTTGTTTTAGATGATGAAACCGCCAAGACACTTAATAAGAAAGCAATTCCTTTAAATAATCAAAATCTGAGAGAAGATGATTTAAATAGGGATCCTACCTCATGGATTAGAAGAAGTCATCCAATTGAAAACATAATTGGAGAAATCAGTGAGAGAAGAAAAATAAGGGAAAGAAAAAAATTGATTATTGTGAACTTGCAAGACTTTTATGGTACACATCTTCATTCAAGCCTAAAAATGTTAAAGAAGCCTTATAAGATAAGTTTTGGACAGCTGCTATCTAAGAAGAATTGATTCAATTTGTTAGCAATGATGTTTGAAAATTGATACCAAGACCTTCTAATCTGAATGTGATAAGAACAAAATGGGTGTTTTGTAATAAAACTGATGAAAGGGGTAATGTGACTAGAAATAAAGCAAGGTTAGTAACTCAAGGTTACTCTTAGAATAAAGGAATTGATTTTGATGAAACCTTTGCATCGGTGGCAAGGCTTGAGTCAATTATACTACTTTTGGGTATAGTATGTGTGAAAGGCTTTAAGCTTTATCAAATTGATGTAAATAGTGCGTTCTTGAGTGGTTCATACAAGAATAGGTATATGTTAAGCAGCCGAAAGGAATCATTGACTAAGTCCATCTTGATCATGTTTTGAAGCTAAAGAAGGCTCTTTACGATCTCAAACAAGCACCAAAGGCTTGGTATGAAAGGCTCACTCAATAGATACTCAAACAAGGCTATGAAAAAGGTAGTGATGATAAGACCCTATTTCTTAAAAAATTCGGATCTAATTTGATGATTGCACATATTTATGTTGATGATATTGTGTTTGGCTCCACTCATCCTAAAATGGTGGATGAACTTGTGGATTTAATGACACATGAATTTGAGATGAGCATGGTAGGTGAATTGGACTTCTTTTTGGTTTTGTAAATTAAACAAGTGAAGGATGGCATCTTTGTATCATAAACCAAATATGCAAAAAATGTAGTGAAAAAGTTTGGACTTGAGAACACTAGACATGCCAAAAATCTTCTAAATGTATCTATGAACTTAAGCAAAGATGAAAATGGAAAAAGTGTTAATGTCAGCTTATATAGAAGCATTATTAGTAGTCTATTGTATTTAACCATAAATAGACCAGATATCTGTTATAGCGTTAGAGTAAGAGCTCACTATTAAGCTCACTCGAAAGAAACACACTTAAAAATGGTTAAGAGGATTATAAGATATGTTAGCAATACTTTTGAATTTGAGATTTGGTGTACTTGTGACTCTACGTCTTATCTAGTCGAGTACAGTGATGTGGATTGGGATGGAAATTTAGACGACTGGAAAAGCACCTTATAGGGTTGTTTCTTTTTAGGTAACAATTTGATTTCATGGTATAGTAAAAAGCATAATTCTATTTCACTATCAACCATAGAAGCAAAATATATTGCTGCAAATAGTTGTTAGTCACAACTTGTTTGGATGAAACAGATGTTAGAAGATTACAGAATCAATCAAGATGTGTTGACAATTCTGGGTGATAATAAGAGTGATACAGACATTTCGAAGAATTCAGTTCAACATTCGAGAACAAAACACATCGACTTGAAGTATCACTTTATCCAAAAGCTCGTAGAGAACAAAATAGTTAATCTTTCATATATGACTACAGAAAAAAAAAATGGCAAACATCTTTACAAAACCACTTAACTCAGTCAAGTTTGAATTTCTTTGAGGAGCTTTAGGACTATATGTTTTAAAAAAAATTTATTCAAAAAATTCAAACAAAGAAAAATCTGAAAGGGGATTAAAAAATCCCTACGTTGTCTTCTTTTTTCGTTGTCGCCCACCATAATTAGCTTCCCTCCTTTCTTTCTTTTGTATTTTGACTTGTTAGTCTTCCCTCTTCATCCCCCTTCATGAAATTGGGTTTCTCACTCCTTCACTATTTTAGGTTTCCATCTTCACAAAATCTCACCTCCCTTTCGCTATTTTGGGTTTCTCTATGTCGGGTCTCTCTTTATCTCTCTACACCAACAACATTTATCTTTATTTGCTTGGGTTTCTTTCTTCATCGACAACACCCACTCCCTTCTCACTGTGTTATTCAGTGTTTGAAGCTAAGATGGGGTATTTCTTCGTCCTCTAGTGTGGAGTAGTCATGATTGGCAACCACTCCCTCCATCACCGTCCCTATTCGACGCTCTAATCGGCTCCAACAATACCCATCAGGTGGAAGATCAATTACTAGTGTTGGATCTTCATCGAAGGTGCCTATTAACGTTCCTGACCCTAACAACAGTCGAAACAAGATGATGTCGTATGTGAGATATTATCTATGATACAAACCTCTTATTTTGATTATGAAGAAGCTCAAGTTGAAACTACTATTCCAGCCTCTACGGTTGGGTCACCACCTATTGGCACTCATTTTGCTCTATAAAAACTTATTAAACTATTGGCTTGAAAATCACTTTGACCTTCTCGGAGACACTTTTAGGCCAAAATATCAATTGATGATGTTGTGTCATATACCTTTTATACTTCCACTACGGCACAGAAATGGGATACCATTTCGAACACCAGGTTAGTGTTTGATCACCCCATAAATTTAGATGAATTTCAGCAATTTATCTTGGATATTTTATTTAT
>JANJEY010000007.1:3463695-3478718 GCA_024703695.1 Erythroxylum cataractarum | reverse complement strand
TTTGATGCACCAACTGTGGAAGCAGAGTCTGTTTTTGAGAGAAGCTGTCTTAAGGCCTGAAGTTTCTCATTGGATAACCCCCCAGCTAACGATGTTTCAAACACTTCATTTCCATCAGCCAAGTGAGCCTGACCCCTTGTCACTGAGCCACCTCGTTTTCCACGACTCCGATTAGGCCTTCCATGCAATTTTCAGCAGGTTTATCGGGTATGTCTTGATTTTCCACAGCAATCACAATGTAAGTGATCTTTATTCGATGAGGTATTTGCAGGTTTCGGTTTTCAATAGAACTTGCTACTAATCCTACCTTTTCAATGAGAGGTGTATGTAGCATAACATTTCGCCTACTTTCTTCATGTTGTACTAGAGAATGTGCGAGCTGAATTGTTCCTCGTATATGATCATACTCTAGGTTAAGACGTGCTAAAAAATCAAATACCCGATCTTCTTCTATCATTTTCTAGAATCTAGTAGCGTCTTTTGAGCATTTTGCTTGAAAATCCTGATAATAGTCTAATTCCTGCCACAACCTACCTAACTCTGCAAAATACTGTGATACAGTCATATCTCCTTGCTTTGTGATGTGCAATTTATTACGAAGATAAAAAATTTGAGTTTTATCACCTATTTAAGAATAGGTCAGAGAAACATCTTTCCATATCTTTGTTGCTGTGTCAAGTAACAATTATGTTTGAGCGATCTCCGACTCCATTGAATTGATGAGCCAAGACATTACAAGAGAATTCTCTGACTCTCCTGATTGTAATCAGAATTATTGACGTTGAGTCTCTTACTGTCATCATTGATATAACCTTGTAAACCTCTAGCTTTGATGAACAACAAACAGGATCTTGACCAAGCAAGATAATTAGTTCCATCAAGTTTTACGGGACTGATTTGAAGTGAAGGATTATTAGAACTCAACATAATTACCTTCTTTCCTTCCATCTTCTTTAGTGTTGCTCAGGACAGCCAAAAAATTTCCAAAAGAGTAAATAGAATTTGTTCAAACAGATGTGCTTCTGGTATATGGAGAAAAATTACCACACGGACAGAAACTCAAAGCTCGCCGAGGAGAGACAAGGAAGCAAGGGTACTGGAATAAAAAGAAAGGTAAGGACACATCTGACACTACTAGAGGAGAGGCAAGAGGTCGGCGACCCTGGTGGAGAAAGAATGGCGACGAAATACTTGGCGGAAGGCGGCGCGTGGTGCTCACGAACGGAAATGGCAAGACGCCTGTGGCTGCGCGTGGTGGCGTGTGGAGGTCCGGTTGACGTCGAGTCTTTCACAGTGGAGGTCGCCGGTTACTACTGAAGCAATCTAGGTGGGTGGTGAGAAAAAAATACGCTGCCGTTTAGGTGAGTACACACTCAGCCAATGAAGAATAGCCCGGGAAAAAAAGAAGAGTCCCTAAATCAGATAAGGCTCTGATACCATGTTGAATATGTTGAACGTTGAAGATAATCTGTATTCTATATTTTGTGTGCATAGGAACAAGGTTTATATACAAAATTCGTAGGACTATTTAGGAAGTAATCTAGCTATTAATTATAGGGAATCTCTCAATTATAGGAGAGATTATAGGTGTTATTATAACAAGATCAATACAATATCAACGCTAATAATCACTGGTCAACAAAAACAAAGGAAATCGGGAGAGGAAGAGAGATTCTAGTCACCCTACAATTTAAATATCTTTGAATAATGATCTTTTGATCTTGTATGCAGAAGCGCTTTCCTTTTTATACTCTTTTAGACACAAAATGAGGATTTCTTTCCCTTTTAGGAATTTACGCCTGATGCAGGGAGATATGATGTTATCTGGGTCCAGTGGTGTATTGGCCATCTAACTGATGATGATTTCATCTCATTTTTCAAGAGAGCAAAGGTATGGTTTCTAGAATTGAAAACATTATGTTCAATTATTTGGCCCAGTCAATTATCTCATTGGTTGAAAAATTAAACTTGTAGTCATCCTTAATCTTTGTTTATAATGCGGAAAGTTCATCAACTCTTAATGTGTTTGTTTACCTAATTAAGTGCTTTAGCATATTACATTCAACTATACTCATTTTTTAGCAGCAAACAGTGTTGAATGAAGTCTGCTATAGAATGTTGTTTGCCCTATTCTTTCGTTGGTAACTTTTCCTTGCAACTTTAATTTTGGCTTCCTTCTAGTTATGGTGCTTTAAGTTGTTCTAAAATCTGTTCGTCTTAAATTATGCAACTGATTTTCATTGCAGACTGGCCTCAAACCTGGTGGGTTTTTTGTCCTGAAGGAGAACATTGCCAGAAATGGTACTCTGTTTCATTCTTTCAAATGTGCATGGTTAAGTTTGCAATATTTTCCATATTAACTCTCAAGCAAAAGAAAACAATCAGGAGCAAATTTGTGAAATAATGTTAGGTCTGCCAATTTTGCTTATTTAGATCCAAGTATTAGTCACATCATGAGCACCATAATACAATGTTAGTTAGAAATCAACTACTTCTTGCCATTTCCGTGTGAATTTGAACAATTGGCATGAACTGGCTATAAGCAGAAAATAGACATGTATTGAGGTGAGTTCTTGTTGTAGGAGAGATTCACCACAGCCACTGAGCTTGTAGTTCTAGTGTTACCCATTCAAAACATTTATTCTCGGGTCCAAAACCCAAACATACATTCATTTGTGTAAGTTCTCCTGTAATACAATTCAGGCTACAATTGCATTCATCAAAATTGTACAGCGAAAATCTTCCAAACATCCAAAAATGCTAAAAATTTAATCTGCTTCTTTTGAAATAAGATATATAGGTTGGTGGTGGATTTCTGTGGCCCCACTTGCAAATGCTGCATTGTTTAATTGTTACTCTGACTATAAACTGTATGTTGGCAGGATTTGTATTAGACAAAGATGATAGAAGCATCACCAGATCTGATTCATACTTCAAGGAGCTCTTTAGTAGGTGTGGGTTGCATCTATACAAATCAAGGGTTAGCTTCTTAACGTTTATACTGTATATTTATTTTGTATGTTAATTTATTTATACAATCTAATTATTTAAGTTTCTGTTTAAGATTATATTTTAATATAAGCTAATATTTCTCCTTATTATTAGTATAATTAGTTCAATTCATTCTTGGTTTTCTCTAATCAGCTAAGTTTAAGAGCATTAATTAACCAAAATCCAGGTTCAATCAGTAGAAAAGATACATTTGTGGTTTTGTTCTAATTAGCTAAAGGAACTGTTTAAGAGCATGAATTAACTAAATCCAGCTTCAATCAGTAGAAAAGAGTACATTTCCTTTTCAGAATGCTGCTTTCTGATTGTTTTTTCTTTAGAATTTTAGTTGGCTTGAGAGAATATCTTAGGTTTATCGTCCATCTTCGTCAGCTGGAAGTTGAAGCTGTCTGGTTTTCAACTGCCAGCCATATTAGCATTTACGTCGATGCTAGGCTGTAAAGACTAAAGATTAATTATTTTCAACTATATTGGTTGTTTATTTGCTCATACTTTATTTCTTTTCAGGACCAGAGGGGATTTCCCCAGGAACTGTTTGCTGTTAAAATGTATGCTTTAACACCTGATGTGCCAAAGATGATCAGCAAGAACAGATCTAAGGTACAAGCAAACAGGCCTGGCATAATAAGATGACGAATTGTCAACTTTCCTGATGTTATTACAAAAGGTGCTTCTTTTAATCTGACAACCGTCTAAAGAATTCTTCCAGACTGCATTTTAATGAATGATTTTTGCCTTTATATTTCCTCTTTTCCCAGGGAAACGAATTTGATGATTCTAAAGTTCTGATTCTGGACTGTGCTTCATTCCTGCCGTCCTAAACTCAGCAAACTGCCTTTCAAGAATACTATGACTATGATAGACTAATTTAAATGTGATTTTAAATAGTACAGGGAAAAATTTTGTACCACTATGATAGTCTAATTTAAATGTGATTTTAAATAGTACAGGGAGAAATTTTGATTGTACAATAGTTTTTCTGTCGTTTTGATTATTCTATACCTTGCTAGCGTGGCTGATATAGGAGCACATTAAACTTATGTGATTTATTTCTTTTATATTTGCTTATTTAGTCACCCTCTTACAATGTTTTCATTGTTTAGAACATTAGATTAAGCTTTTTTTTTTTCAATATGTTATGTTTTTCTGTTAGTAGTTTACCTATACCTAGTAAAAATTTTACTAGGTTTACTGTAGATTAGGAATTCCTCTTCATTTTAGAGCAATTTACCCCATTCTTGCCTAGTTTGTTAAAAACTAGTTATTCTAGCCCTTTCTCCAGTAAGTAGTATTAGAGTCTAGTGTGATGAAATTCCAGTAGAATCAGTTCCTGTGTCCATGGTTAGAGTGTTGTTTAGTGATGACTTTGGATGGGGGATTATGATTAGTCGATTTGAATGAATTTACTTGTCAGAAATTGTTAAATTTAATAAAGTGGAATTATTCTACACCCCATGATAAAAAAAAATGAAGACTCAGTAATCTATCTTCTTATATTATTCACTTGAATTTGGTCAGTTCTTTTTCAACGGTATTGTTGCAGAAAGGGATTGGTTTGTTCGGATGAAAATCTTGATTCTATATAGAATATCTTACAAATTTCTTTTCAGTTCTGTATATATGAGGAAGTTTGTATTGAGAATTTATTTTAAATCTTCTACGATTTTGTTTTTCCCCTTTGATTTGACTTTTGAGCTATTAGGAAAGTGATAGACTTGTACCACATTGGAGGAAGTTCACTTGTTGAAAACTTTATGTTGTTCAACAGCCGTTTGCATCCTTATCAACCAAAACAATATGTTCTTCCAGGTCAGTACACACACAGATTGCACGAAAAGAAACTCTGATTCTTGACTGGTCATCTCTATCTCGACGGAACACGTTTGTGTGCTTTTCCTCCATGAGATCTGTGATTTTGAGTTGCTAAAACAAGCGAAGTCTGGTAGGCTTTCCTAATTATGTTACATAACTGATTCAAGTTTGGGTACTTGCTAGCTGATTGATCAGTGCACAACAATCCCAGCCCCACCCCTTGTTTCGCTTGATCGAAAGCATTATCCGATATTCTCAGCCTTGTATCCATTACATCATTCAGATTTGCAGGGTAGTTCATTCTGATATACTCGATAAAACCAGCCTCACCTTTTGCAAACTCTTCATGTGGCCTTCTGTTAGCTATCATCTCTAGTAAAAGCACTCCTAACTTGTAAACCTCTGGAAAGACCAAGCACATTACATTAAATGCATGTCAGCGTAATGGACACAAGCACAGTACTAGGTAACAGCTTGAAAGAATCAAACTAGTAAACAAATTATTTAACGTACTTTTGTTAATGCCAATTTGGGCTTCAATCTTAAATCTTGATATCTGGGGCTCTAGATCATCAGAGAGTAGGATACTTCGTGTCCTGAGATCATATCCCACTTCAGGCCATTGCTCATTCAGGTAACACATGCCCTCCACAACTCCTTTAAGTACTTTCAACCTTCGATTCCATGGAGGAGCTGACGCTGACAACCACATCTCAACGTTCTGTCTCTCGGACCATTTTGTGACAATGGCTCTGAAGTTTCTGTCACTACACCAACCTAGTACCTGAACTAGATTCTTGTGGTTTAACTGAGCAAGAACCTTGCAATCCTCAACAAATTTTTTGCAACTTTCCCTTGAAATGCTGTCGTGGTAGATTTCTATCCCGACTTCAGTACCGTCTCTCAGGTTTCCTCTATACATATATACTCCATCGCCCTTCACCACTAAATTTCTCTTCGAAAACCCATCAGTTGCTGCTTTTAACATTGCTTTTGTAAACTTGTGTTTTTGCTGGAGTACCCTAGGTAGGTAATCGGGCCTTCGAAAACATAACCACCCAAAACAACCCACCATCAGAATCACAAATATGGGAAATCCCACTAACAGAAGCATAGCCTTCACCTTATAAGTTCTGTGACTCACAAGGAGACCAGAATCAAGAAAACTTGAAGCGTTGAAACGTTTGAAAAACTGCGATTCTGACACTTCACTCTCTGAAAAATGGTTGTATGACAAATTGAGAGATGTGAGGTTGGTTAGAGGAGAGAAGCTATTTATTGGAAGATCACCTGTGAAGCTATTGAAGCTCAAATCAAGAGCATGGATTTGTGCACAAAGCAGCACATCAGACGGGAAACTGCCTTTTAAAGAGTTGTTTGCAAGATCAATCGATAGAATGCTCAAAGGGCAGTATTTCCAAAAGAAATCATACGACAGGTAAAGGGGTGCAATCTTGGGACGATTCCTAAGGTCTATTCTGGGGAACGACTCAACACAATTTGGGTTCTTTGATTCGTTGCAAAGGTGGCTTGCAACAATGGTGGACTTGAAGATCTCATTGAGTTCCATAGGGAAAGTGCTGCAGTATCTAAGAGAAGGGTTGTTAATACAGTTGATAGAGATAGTGGAGTTGAAATCTGGAGGGGGTTTTAAGTTCATGAGGTCCTCTATTACTGTTGCAGAAAGTGTAGTAGAAACCGACGTAAAAACTTGCGTGACCAAGAGGAGAAATCTCGCAGAAAGGGAAGCCATTGTCAAGTTCTTGGTGTGAAAACATTTGTCAAAACTGCACTGCCTGGAATATGCAATAATGGATAGTTCCTGAAATATGGGAAGTGGGATAAACCACGTTCCCACGTTGCGGCAAAAGTTACAGTTATTACGAGTCTTGTAAGGCACATAGGGCTAGAACTGTCTACTCCATTCTGATTAATGCTTCATGTCCCCAAGCTTTGGTTAAGAGTTTTTTAACGTCATAGACGTCTCATACCCAAATCCTATATTAAGAGCAAACAGAAGGCAATACAATACAACAACGTTATCACTTAGTTACTACATCAAAGTTCAAATTAGCTATAACCATGCCCACCTTCCTGAAAAATGATTTCGTTGGTTGGTTGGTTAGTGTAAGACATCTCTTTTTTATGTTTGTCTATCTTAAATTAGAGATGGTTCATAGGAGGATACTGCGATCTAAACAAAGCGGAAACAAGAACTGAACATAAGATCTTTCTCTGGATGGTTACAAAGCATTCGGTTGCCATTCCTCTCAACTTAGTGCATGCATTTTGTTATTAGTAACCTTGTTACGATCTTCCTATGAAGTTCAGGGAAAGTGGGATCAGAGTTATATCTCATAATAAATATTTTTCTTAAGCAATTAACACAGTCATTTATTTATGTTTCACTTTCTCCAATGAATACAACATTTCTTGCATTGCTGGAGACGCAAGTAGCTGGACTTCGTTTTTAGGTACTATTGATTCCTTCTTTGTCTTCATTGGAATCATATCCTACATGTTAGTTCTGAATATCAATTGTAATGCTGTAAAAAAAATTAGAGTATACATATGACATGGCCTAATGGCTAAAACAAAAGGAACTAGCTGCCAGAAGTACTGCAAATAGAGAAATAACCACCTGCAATGACTCCGTGACCTCTAGAATGTTGACTTGAGCTTGCAAGAATTTTACGTACATGGAAACAGCCTGGAACATTTCAGCAGTGTTCATCTTATTTTCTCCAGGAATCAGCTTCTCGAGCCCTTTGTGTCTTCTTAGTTATCTTCCTTCTCCTCTCCCTTGCAGCAACGCTCCGTCCAGAGGCTCACTCCGTCTGGTTTCTGCACATATCTGATTAGTCTTTCCAATACTGAAAGCCCTTGACACGTCTAAGTGTGGCCCTGGACAAGCTGAAGTCCCTGTCAAGAATTCTGAGATGGAATTTGTTAAAGAGTCTAATGGTGTATTCAACACTTTTTGAGGTAAAGAGGAGAAAAAGAACAAGCAAATTTTTTTAATTATTAACTCTTTTGATTATTTTGCAACAACTGATTATAACTCTTTTTATAAGCCTAAATATTAGATGAAAACTCTAGAAATTCGTAGAATAAATTAAAAAATTACAATTATAAAAAACATAATTAATTTTGACCATCCTTCGCTAAACACAACCATAATTTTTTATAAAGAAGTCCAAATGACTTGAAACGTTCACCACCTGAAACTAGACTTAAAGGGTTTTAAATCTACAGGTTACATGCCCAAAATGAACAACGTTTTTCCTTTCAAATTTTCTGTTCACTTCAAACACTTTTAACTATTTGATCATATTTAGTTTAGATTTCCAACGTCCCCTCTTAAACTTAATTATTTTTTTTCTTGCATCCTGAGCAACTTCTTGAATTTGTTGAAAAGTTCAATCTGCATTTGTGAATATATTTGTCACTTGATCATGACTCACCACGTGACTCATCTCCACATCACCATCCTTCACATGCTCCCATATGAAGTGAAAACGCACATCAATATGGTTGCTCCTTTCATGATGCACTAGGTTCTTTGCCAATCCAATCGCCAACTTGTTATCCACTAGAATTTTTTTTGGCTTCTTTTGAGCAAAGTTCATCTCCTTTAGTAACTTACGTAATCATAAGGGGTGACATATGCATGAAGATGAGGTAATGTATTCTATTGCACAGGTTGACAAAGTAACTTTAGATTGTTTCTTCGAAATCCATGTAAATGTAGTGCTTCTCATGAAAAGTGCAAAACTCGTATTGCTCTTTTTATCATCCATATCTCCACTCTAATCACTATCGGAATATCCAATAAGATCAAATTCATTAGTATAAGAGTAAAATAAGCCATGAGATAATGTACCTCTAATATAACGAAGAATTCATTTTACAGCTTTCAAATGCTTCATTTTAGGCTCCCTCATATACCGATTTACCAAGCCAACTCTATACACAATATCCAGCTTGGTGCATGTAAGATAACACAAACTTCTAACCAAACTTCTATGCATTGTTGCATCAACTACCTTGCCTTCATCATGTCATGACAATTTCATATCACTCTCAACCGGGATGCTTACGAGATTACAATCTTCCATTTTAAATCTTTTTAAAATCTCTTTCACATATGCTTCTTAAGATATAAAAATTCCATATTTATCTTGTTTCACTTTCAATCAGAGAAAATAAGACCTGAAACCTAAATCGGTGATCTTAAACTCTGTCATTTCCAATGTAAACTTCCAAATCATTTCCTTATTATTTCTTGTGAAAATTAAGTCATCCATATACAAGGCCACAAATTAATTGTCATCTTTTATTACCTTCATATATAATGCATGTTCATATGGACATTGCATAAACCCGTGCTCCCTAAAATATGCATCTATTTAGGTGTTCCATGCTTTTGGCGCTTGCTTCAACCTGCACAGTGCCTTCTTTAGCTTCAACACCTTGATTTCCATATTGAATTATATATATTTAGGGGGATGATCAAAGACCTCTTTTTCAAGCACTCCATTTAGAAATGCTAATTTCACATCACCTTTTCATAATCAATCCCAGCTTTTTGATTGTATCCCTTTGCCACTAGTCTTGCCTTGTATCTCTCAATTTTGACTTTCGCATTCATCTTCTTTTTGTAAATCCACTTCACACTAACGGGTTTATAGGTCTAGGGTAATTTTACAAGTTCCCAAGTGTCATTATTCTCAATTGCTTTCATTCCCTGTTGGCATCGCAACTTGCCATTTTTTATCTTTTATGACTTGCTCGAAGGTGATGCCCTCCACATTTGTCAAAAGACACACCAATTCACTTGTCACCTCGAAAAGGTCTCGCAAGCTTCTTATTTTTGGTGTTCTTGGCTCATCTTCATCATTGGATAAAGTTGAAGACGGTCTAGCTTGTGCTGTTATCGATGTGGTGTTTGTTGGTGTGAATTGTTGATGCTACTTCTTTCACTTCTTTATGAGTCATCTCCTCTATGGAACTCCAATTCCACATGCTTTCTTCATTGTCCTGCACATCACAACTCACATGTACTTTTTTAGTAAAGGGATCATAGCGAATATATGCCTTATAACTTTCATCATAACTGTAACACCCCACTCTTGCATGACCTGAACCCGACATTGATAGTGATATCCGAGTCCGTGCCCTGCGAGGGTGGCGTGCTGCATCACTCAGTCAAAACTCATTATAATTTTTTTTGAAACATTCACATACTTTATATATATTATGCGGAAGACAATTTACATAAATAAACATCGGTGAGTTTAATGATCACAGAGGCCCTTTTGTAAATACAATTTCATTTAGTCTGTTAACTATACAACTTGACCTAATTATGATTAATACAAAAATTAAAAAAATACATTTCTATCAGACACTAATGCAGACACGAACTAATCCCTACTTCTTTTAGCATTATACGCCCGTTGCCTAACGGGGTATTCTTCTGAGTCCTAAAAAATAATTGTAAATTTTGGATGAGTTTTGCGAACTCAGTGAGGTAACCATCATCGATGGTTTACTCAATTTATGCAACACATCAATTCACATAACATATATTCACATTGTTGCATATTTGATCACATTTCACCATTTTACTTGAGCATAGACAATTAAATACATTTCATACGATTAGACATCCATAACCAATTAAATTCACCAAACACTCAAGTATAATATAGTTGGTTCATAATTCACATTCAAAAGTACCACATGATTGGTACCGCAGTAGCATAAGGCAATTAGCCTTTCACTCAATCAAAGAGATTAAAATCAGATGCATATGACATATGAATGTGACACATTTCTATTTTATTTCGTTGTTGTGACCGAGCACCTAAACTGTCCCAAGATGGACGAGTTAATCGTTGAGCCTGAGGCTCTGAACTGTCCCAATATGGGCGCATTAATCGTTGAGCCAAAGGCTCTGAAACTATGGGGTTTGAGGCCCATATACGTTGAACTTTAAGCTCTCGGTGGCTGCTCCGGTCACAACTGTCATTTACTAATTATGCACTCATGCATGGAATACATATGTCTCAATTATACAGTATCTACATCTCCATCATTTCCAAATTATCACATTCGAACAAACGGTTCACAAGTAATCACATCAAAATCACAATCACATTTATCACATTTAAAACATGGAGATTCCAAATTTTTAGACAAATAACACTTCTATGTCATAGCTTCTCAATTCATTGGACTTTCTGTCCGGAATCCATAATCAAAAACAATCCCACCATTATTCTCCACAGAATTATAAACACAGAATTATAACACATAATAATTGAGGAACCGTATAGGTCACTCACTTATAGCTTCCGAGCTAATGTCGGGAAGTCTCGGCAATGTCCGTAGGATGACGTTCCAACTGTGCCTCTATAACAATCACAATAATCACACATTATCAAATGCACAATCAGAAATATTAAATAATGCACATGTAGCAATATAGATGTGTACAATGCATGTTCGTGACATTCCCTACACTATTGCACAAATTCCCATCACAAAAATTTCCTTTAAACATTAGAAACTTATTGACACTAAAATCTCTCAATTCGGAGTTCCATAGGTCCAATTATAAATAAAAGATGGATCAGAAAAATCATGATCCGGACCCCTCACTTCAACCTAACCAATCCCCAAAAATTTCAGCTCTAAAAATTCTCAATCTCACAAATAAATGAAATTAAATATTATACGAATCTGATGCCTCAAAAACAAGGTCAATCGGATGTTGGATACAAAAGATGTTCCCAAAACAAGTTCAAACCAATACACTACACGTAACTTAACTCTAGAAATTGAACATCTTAGGTGCTAAATTGAAGTCTGACCTCTTCATAAAATTTGTAGATCTATGTCTCTAGTTTAATTAGAAATAAGAATCAGATCGGTTGGAGCTCTATAGCTCAAGATATCTCCAAATTACTGAAGCATGTTCAGACTTTTCCAACTGGTCTGCTCACTTAGATCCGATCAACCTTTCTCATTTTGATCTCAAAAATCATAAATTTTGTATGGTAAGATAGAGAAATGTCTTAGAAATCCAACGCTTCGAAATTAGGTCGATCGGAGATCGGATGAAAAAGTTGTGTCCAAAAGAAAGAAGAGAGGTCGGTCAGCCAAAAATCGACCTCGCGGCCGATCGAGAAGCTCGCGGGCGCGCACGGACACTGGCTCGGGCGATCGCCCGAGCTGGCGAGCAGCTGAGTGATCGGCCACGCGATCCTGACCTCCTAACTTCTAACCTTCATATCTTTTGGATATGAACTCTAAATTTTACAAACTTGGTACCGTTGGAAAGATAAAAGACAGCTCTACCATTTGCATGAAGGACTCAAAGATCAGATCAACTTCTAAAGGGATCAAAAATTCACTCCAAAATGACTGATCGACAAGCTCCTCACAAACAGTACCAAAACTTGTAAACATCATAAATTTTCATCCCCTTAGCCAAAAATTCCAAATTTTATATTAATCAAAAGATCAAAACAAATTATACAACTTTCATGACAATTTGGAAGCCAAGTCCAGCTCTAACCAAATCAAATTCTCAAGCAAAGCTTCTGCCTACCTAAATTATTCTCAACAATAACCCAATCTTCCAACATGTATAACTCCACATCCCCTTGGCAAAAAATTTCATACCATATAGAAATAAAAAGCTCAGACAATATACTACAATTATCAAGAAGGACTTAGAACTAAATTCCATCTCTAATTAGGTCAAATCCTCCCATTAATGCGACTGTCCTGTTAGGGATCCTCCTATTAATGCGGCTGTCCTGTTAGGGAGTATTAAAACAGCACATGACCTAAACCATATTCAAACCTTGAAAATGCATAACTTAAAATCCTTATATCCATAATTAACATATTATACCTCATTAGAAAGATAAAACAATCCTCTACAACTTTCCAGAAGATCACTTGAGCCAATTTCACCCTTAACAGTCCACAATTAGCACCAGAACACAAAAAGCACAAAACCTATACACTTAGAGCCATTTGCACTCAAAGCACATTTTCAGCTGAATGACCACCTGAACATTAACAATTCATAACTTTCAACGTACAAATAAAAAAACTTCATACTTAGTAGCGTTAGAAACCTAACAAGTAAATCTTCAACTTTCATAAAGACTAATTCCACAAAATCAGTCTACTTTAGCCTAGAAAAATTTCCAAAGTTTCTGGTCTTCAATGTTAGACCCAATATCAGGACACTATTCACACAGCACACATAACTCACTTTCCAAGCAAAATTTAAAGTCCTTCAAGCCACAATTGGACAGAACTTCCTTCATATGAATTCTATCCAAACTTTTTAAGTTTAATTTAAGCTAAAGCTCATCTCAATAGGACCACCATGTCAAAAGTTATGAGCAAAAATCTGAAACCTACTCAAAGTAAAATTTTCCAGATTTCATATCAAACTCAACTTCTTTCATTCCAACACCAATCCTACATCTATAAGCATCCAATTTAACCACTAATCCAGCCACAATTTCCTCTAGATCTTCACTTGACCACTTAACCATAAAATGGCAGCACACATCCAAAATGTTCTTACTTTAATTACCAATCATTTAACATTATGAAAACCACTCTAACACTTAATACACACACTAATTCACACACTACACATATCCAACATCATTTAGCCTCACATAAACATGACTTATGCCCATACAATCAACACACAAACCTCATGAAATTAATGCACTAATAAACACAATAATTGCTTCTAACTACTAATTAAAGAACATACAACTTAATTCTTACCTAAACAAACTTCAAATCTTCAATTTTGCCAAAGTTTCACAATTTTCCCAACCTTTCCTACCACTCACGACCATCATCCTTGAAGCTTAGGATTGTAATTTTTTTTTACAATAAAAGAAGAGGAACAACGTAGTATATGAGGGCTTGAGAAGTTGGAGAGGAGAAACACTTAAAAAGAAGGAGAAAATCAAAGAAGAAGAAGAGGAAATGGAAGCCACGGGTGAGAAGGGGAAGAAAGTCCTTAAAAAATCATCTTTCGCTCTATCAATTTGAGAAAGTCGTGGAAGCTTGCACAAGATAGGTTATTTAAATAACCATAAAGTCTAAGACTAAGTAGGCAAGTGACATGTGTCACTTGCCACTTGTCCTGATTTGAAGTACTCTTAAGGTCTTTTTCCAAATACAATTGAATTTCTACTCCAAACTCCAATGGTTCAAAGTAATAAATCTTAAAATCATGTATCTAATTTTCCAGTCCCATTGGACAATCATTTCTAGTACCGGAAATCTCATCAGTCTGCCACTTAGCAATTTTTTTTGGTCTGAAAATTTTCTCTGAAAAATTTCAGAAAAATTTCTAAAAGTCCACAAAAATGGAAAACGCTCATAAATCACTCCAATTCAATTTTTTAGGTACAAATAACACATTTTTCACAAAACTTACATTAATAGACACATATGCCGGGAAATGTCATGAATGCATGTACAATCATTTGCATGTGCAAAAATTGCCATTCATATTTATTTAACGGCCATAATATGCATGAACATGCCGAGCTATGTTTCCACACTCCTAACCTGTCCCGAATGATCAATTTACCCTTCCGATCGGTGATGGGATGTTACACAAAAGCTTATTTTTAAGGGTCACGATTGTGATAGGTGTGAGACAAGCGCAGGGATCTGCTTCCATTTACATAATTTGAGGGTCATTTTAGATTTTTTGGCCTTAGTAAAACCTACTATAGAAGGGAATAAGATGACCCTAATGAGCGAAGCCTCCATCTTACCATTTAAGAAAAGAAGCCAAGAAAGAGAGATGAGCAGAAGAAAAAGAGTCAGAGCCATTGCCAGTCACTCCTTGTCATTCCTTTCCAAGTTATTTATTATTCTTCTTGTTACTTACTGTAAATGTAAGTCGTGTACAAGTCGACTTGTTACAATTGATAAGTCGACTTACACGCATCTTGTACCGATAAGTCGACTTGTACAAGGCATAAGTCGACTTATGTATGCACGGTACTGTTTATTTGTGCCCTAAAGGCAATCCCCTTTAGCGCGTTTTATTCACAGTCATATGCAGACTGAATGAATAAATAAAGAAAAGGCATAATTCATTAATTTGATGTTCATGAACATTGTTTATGAATTGA
>JANJEY010000007.1:3255562-3276615 GCA_024703695.1 Erythroxylum cataractarum | reverse complement strand
TCTACCGGAAACAGCCTCTCTATTCTGTAGGGGTAAGGCTGCGTACTATTGACCTCCCCAGACCCTGCTTCATTGCGGGATTTCAAACTGGGTGTGATGATGATGATGATGACTAATTAAAAATCATATTAAAACATATAATAAAATGAGTAAATTAAAAAATAAAAAATAAATAAATAAATAAACTGTCATCTGGTTTCTATTTCTTTTAAAGGACAACTTCAATAATGTTACAAAATTTCTTTCAATTTGAGTTTATGGTTAATAATTCTAAAAGTTGTCTATCAAATCTTAAAGACATAATCAAGTGTTAATTTTTGTTTACAGACTATTATGTTGTGTCATAGAAAATATGTAATATAAATATTGTTATTTGGTAATGGCTATATCTTTTAGTTTTAGCTTATTATAAGTCCTTAATGAAAATCTTTTTTTTTTTTTTGTAGATTCTTCTTTTGAATAGTTAGCACCTATCTCATAATTAAAGCATACACTTCTCTAAATTTCTAATACGCACAACTTCCATCTTATTTTAAGTTATCATCTTCATAACAAGTCTCATCATCCTCTATTTTTTTTAGAAATTAAATAATATTAATAAAAGAAAAAGAAAGATTACAAGTTGAGTTAAACTCACCAAGCAACTAAAAAAGAGACGACATCGTTCGACGCCAAAACAAGCACAAAAACTACAACGTTCAAGGTAAAATATAAAGATACATTGTTGATACCTAATTGGGAAAAATGACCTAAATCAAATGTTCTCACATTCCCTCTTTCCTCGATCAGGGTTGGAGGTGTCTGCACTCACCACCATCTCGAGACAACGAGGGGAGTTTTGAGATAATCAGTTGGGAAAAACCAAATAGAGGTAACTAGATCTTCCTTATCCATCCTTCTGTTCTTCATATTTGGCCCTTAAGACTAACCGATACAAAAGATTGACCTTTTCTTTCTTGTCTCTTCATGTATCATCTGCATGGTTAAGTGTCCCTTCCATCATTCCCAGCACCAATGGCGCTTCCATTCAGACACCAGAGAGTAAGTCCCCTTTCCATTTCTTTCCATATTATCGAGAAATATAAACTTCAAAGAACTACCTGCTACTGTTGGTATGCATCTTTCTTTATATTCTCTATGAAATGGATAATTGGGTTGAGCATTCCTTGATAGAACTAGAGTATATTAATTCTTCTCTGACTTTAGTAAAAACACATTCCCTTACCTGTTGTGAATTTCTATTAATGTTCTAGAACCTATGTGTGTTCCTTTCTGTCCATATTTCCTTACCCAAGTCGCAAAGGAAATTAGACATGAATTAAGATGTGTAATGGGCTCCAGTCTGATGAACCATTTTAGTATCTCCGTGAATTGGAATGAGCTTAGGGAACACAGAATTTTTTGTCTTATCCAAGACCAAATGTCTCTAGAGAAGGTATACTCTCAAAGAACAGATAGTCCCTATTCTCTTGTTCTGAGTTACACAGGACACAAATTTCAGTGGAATTTAGGGAAGAAAGCTTATTCATTGTACTAATCTTGTTTACAGAAGTGAGTTATACGATGAATGAGGAACTATAATAAGTCTTTATGCCAAACCACTTCACACCAATCCACTTCAACATTACTCTATAACAACCATTCTCTACAACTTTTTGTTATGAATAGACCTTGTGGGTGGTTTTTCTAAATATATCTATCAGGAATTAATAAGTTAGAAGTGTAGCTAGGTTTTAAGAAGTAAATTTCTCTCAAGAATTCCAACCACTCCCCTCCCCTAATAAAGGCCTTAACTTTAGAAGTAGAGGGAAGGTGGCTTAGTGATTGGATGAAAAACTGATTCCTGATTAATTGTCCCATTCCTTTCCAATCATCATACCAAAAACTAGCCCTTACTACATCCCTTACCTTACATGAAATTTTAGAAACCAATTTCTCCTTTATCTTCAACAGTTATGATAGAAACCAAGAGTGAAAGGTCTTTGGATTAACATACCATATACTCTGGCCTTTTAAGACATAAGCATGGAGCCATTTTACCCACAGGGTGTCATCTCCCTACCGGATTGACCAGAATTTCTTCATCAAGAGTGCTTTATTTGATGAAAGGCCTCACTCCAATTTAGGTTTGCAAACATCACTGCACTTTACCTTGGCATATCCCCTATTAGGGACACCTCTTCCCCATAGAAAATTTTGCATTAACTTTTCCATTGACTTCATCACTCCCCTTGCAAGTACCATATTTAGGGACCAATAGGTATCAATGGAGTTAAGCACGAAATTTACTAGATGTAACCTTCCTCTAAAGGATAGGGAACGATTGGCTCGAGAGCAAATTCTTTTGAATTCTTTTAATTAAAGGATAACATTCACTAAAGTGAATCCTTCTAGAAGTGATTGGTAGGCCTAGATAGCATAGGAGAATTTGTTTCCTTTACATACCGGTTAAAGAGAGGACTCTTCCTTCCATAAATTCCGCACTTGTAGAGAGAACAAAATGTCTTTTATTGTAGTGAACAGTTAATCCAAACATAGAGCTAAATTGATTAAAAGAATCCATAAGGAGCTTGATAGATACCTCATCAGCCTTAGAGAATAGAAAAAGATCATATGCAAAGTATAGGTTTACTAAAGAGACTTTCTTGCATCAGTTGTGATGTTTAAATTGTGAACCCCTGCCAATATTGTGTTTCAAGAGAGAGGTTAGGGCCTCCATGCATAATATGAATATATAAGGAGACATGGGGATCCCCTTGTCTATGTCCCCTTTCCCCTTGAAATTTTTTTGTAAGAATTCCATTAACTAAGACAACATAGGAAGGAGTAAAAATATAAGCTTGAATCTATGTCATAAACACCCTGTGCAAACCCATCACTTCAAATAGCCTCAAGATATAGTTTCATTCTACACTGTCAAAAGCCTTCTTAAAATCTATCTTCAAAGCACAATTCTTTGGAGCTTTCTTCCTCAAGCAAATTCTTAGAAATTCCAGCACTATGGAGATGTTATCTCTAATTTGTGTACCCTGTAAGAAAGAACTTTAATTGTCACTAATCCAGGACCCCAATACCATTTTAAGCCTATTGGTGATAATCTTTGCAATAACTTTATACAAGAAATTAGAGCAAGCAATAGGGTTGTATTCCTCCTAGGATGTTGGATTACTTAGTTTAGGGAGTAAATAGAGATAGGTTTTATTGATTTCCTTTAACAGAGTTCCTGAACAAAAGAACTCGTTAACAATTGCTTTCACCATTAACCCAATCTCAGGCCAAGATTTCTAAAAAAAGAAACCATTAAAATCATTCGACTCTGGAGCCTTTTTAGGATTCGTTTGGAAGATAACCTTCTCTATTTTTAACTCTTCAACAGTTCTAGTTAATCAAGCCTTCTCTTCATTGGATAATTTGTTATAGATAACATAATCCAACAAACGAGTGTTCACTGTTGTATTTCTTGAGATTTAGAAATCTTTGAAATACCTCTAAGCTTCTTTCAACAAATCCTCCTATTTGCCAGTCTTACTCCTATTTGCCATGGTAATTTCCTTAATAGAGTTATTATTCCCCCGGACCATTATTGAGCTGAAGAAAATTTTGAAAAATTTGTCACCTTCTTTGAGTCATTTAACCCTGGCCCTCTGCTCAATAAGAGTCGCATGATTATTAAGGGCTTGTAAATAGTCTAACAGAGCATATTTCTCCCTAGATAAAAGGGAACAATCCCTAGGATTATAGGAAAAAGCATTCTTAACTTGGGAAAAATTGTCCTTGGCTACTGAAATGGCTCGAAAAGTTTTCTCCCTTATTTGTCTCTTTAGTGACTTTAATCCCTCTCTAATTAGTTTAAGCTTTTGCTTAAATCTAAATTGGAGAGTTCCATTAACATTTGATGTCACCCCTACCCTCAAGCAGTTCTGAAAATTATCTACATCGACCATGTAATTATTGAATCTAAAAGGATGACAACGCTTCACCTTTAGGAACAAATCCTCCATCATCATTGGTGTACGATTTAAAAACATAAGGTCCCAAAAAGAGGCCTTGCTTTTAGGGAATTGTTGTAGCCGTGCCTGGTTGACCATAACTCGATCTAACTTTTTCCTTAAAGACCATTCATTAGCTTACTTATTACTCTAAGAAGTTGGAATTATTAGGGAGGTTGTTTTTCTTATCTCAAGTATTTTCGTTTATGTTGAGTTTTGTTTAACTACTTGAGTTGTTTAGTTTATTTCGTTATCATTAAACATTGTTTAAGAAAATCCTTTGCTGAGGTTAACATGAGTCGAGTAGTGAGGAAGAGGGATAGTGTCAAGGGTTAAGTGGTATCAACGAAGTAAAACCTTTTATAAAACTATTATCGTTAGTGCAAGTATTAAGTTGGGTAAGGGCCCTACAGACGTAGGCAAGATGTGCCACATTGCGTTAACAAATTTCTATATTGATTTGTTATTTCTCTTTTGATTGTTTAATTTTTTTGATTTTTTATTGTGAGAACTTGGTACGTCAAGTTGATGCAGATTCATGTTTCGTAATTATAGCTATAAGAGAAGGGGTATCAATTATCAGGCCACTATTGTTAGATGATTCTATTTATCCTACGTGGACATCATAGATGAGAGTATTCATTCAGGCACAAGGAACAAAAGCATAGAACACAATTTTAAGTGGCTAGGCACATCCAGTGACGACTGATGAAAATGGAGACGCAGTATTTAAAGATGCATCTGCGTGGACAAGGGTTGAAGAAGAGAAAGCGCTTGAAAATTCTCAAGCCTTGCACGCCATCTTCAGTGCAATTGATGAAGGTCACTTTGCTATGATATCAGCTTATGCATTGGTGAATGAAGCATAGGACATTTTACAAACTATATATGAAGGATCGAAATTTGTGATAGCTTCGAAACTTCGGATGTTGGCTATGAAATTTGAGGAGTTGAAGATAGATAAGAGTGAAACCATTGGAGACTTTCACGAAAGACTACGTGACATAGCAAACCAAGCACATCAACTTGGGAAGAAATACTCTAACCTAAAACTGGTTAAGAAGACATTGAGATCGTTACCTTAGAGATTTATACCAAAAATTGCAGCCATTGAAGAAGCTCATGATATCAATAAATTGAATTTGGATAAGGTAATTAGGATTCTTACTAACTTCAATATGAATTTGTTGAGGGATAACAGAGAGAAGACCAAAGGATTGGCACTGCAAGCCGAGATTGGTAAAGTTGTGAATGACTTCGAAGATGAATTCGATGAGAATGAGAATATAAAGTTATTGTCAAAAAATTTTAGCAAGTGGTTAAAGAAGTAAAGAAGGATAGACCCGAGTTTAAACAAATCGGTGAGAGTTCATCAAATAGCTACTTCAAACAACAAGCTCAAATTAAAAAAGGTAAAAGGAAAGTGAAGAAAATTCAATGTCATGAGTGTCAATGCTTTGGATATGTGTAAGTGGAATATACTAACACCTTGAAGAAGAGAAAAGAGAAATCATATACAAGCACTTGGAGTGAGAATGAATCTGAAAGTGAATATGACAGTGAAAAAACTATGAATAGTGCTGTGTTAGTTGCTTTATATAGCAAAAGCCTAGTTACATGCTTAACAACAACTAAGAAGGAAGTAACCAATGACAAAAACATGAGTGAATAAAAAATTTTGGGAAAATATGTAGACAAATCAGCTCAAAGCTCAATTTCAGATTATGACAATGATTACAATGGTTCATATGACAAAAATGAGGATATCTATGAAGCCTATGAATTAATGTATGCTAAATGGATGCAATATATGCAAGGCAAATGCAAAGCTAAAGAAGGAAAACCTCTCCATGAAGAACATCATTCAAGATCTAAAGAAGAAGTTGTTGTCTACATTAGATGAGCTTGGTGAAACAAATTGAATTCGGTTAGTACGGAAAAAAGAATAAGAATGCTAAATGGAGGTATAGAAAAATTAGAACAATTGTTGAAAATTGGTAAGATTAAAGGAGATCTTCAAGGCATTGGCTATAAAGATGAATGTTCTAAGCCTAATGATGAGAAAAGTGGTGCAACCAGATCTGTCCAAGGAGAAATCTCAAAGAAAAATCAAAGGTTCATACCTACGTCACTTTTATGGGGTTATTAGGCACATAAGGCCGAAATATTACAAGTTGTTAGAAACGATATTTCAAAGGAGTCAAAACTAAAAATCTAAACACTCTTCATTAAATTTCTAGTGGTAACCATGTTACCAAAACATACTTGGCTTAGAAAAGGTCAATTACAAGCGCAAAGATGAGCGAAGGAAAAACAAGAAACTATCCAGATTTATTGTTAGTTGCCGCTGTTAAAGAAATTGTTTAAATAGAAGACCAGTTGGTTGCTTATGAGGGCGGAATCAACCAGATATCTATTGACAGAGTTAATGTGACAAGGTAAAAGTCCCAAATTGAATTTCTTCGAGGGGCACATGGATTGTGTGCTTTAAATTTTTGAAGTATATTGATGTTGTTTATTAACAAAAAAGTAAAAAGGAGTTCGAAGGAGTTATCGTCTAAGTTTTTTGAATTTTTATTTATGGGTATTTTAAGGATTCAGTTGATTGGTATGCGTTTGGATTTTCTTTACTTGTTGAATAGTAAATTTGATGTGAGAATGAGGCTTTCCTTAATGATTTAAAAGTTTTGCTTCTAAATGTTGATTTACGGAGTTATGTCGAGAAAGTGTTGATGCTTGTTTGGAAACTTATAGGAAGATTTAGGTTTTTTATGAATTGGATTTTTTGAGTTTTATCTTAATTTCTTTAAATTGTAGGCTGTATGAATTTGGGCAATATGCGTTTATATGGTTTATGAGAGAAGAAGATTGATTAAGTTTGATTATGACTCGTTGAATGCATTTTTGGGATTTATGAATTTAATCAGTTATATGAGGATGGCTTTGATGTGAGTACTGATATGTTGGCTAATGTTTTGACTAGTGGTAAATTGTCATTTTGACATACTTATGATTTTTCCGCTGCACCTACTATTGATTTTTATTCTTTTTTATTGGTTGAGATTGATTGCATTGAAGGTATTCTTGTTTTGTTCTAAGGGGGAGATATCAGATTGTTTTTAGTGACTATTCAATTCAGCGGAGATTTTAAGGTATTTCTGTGACTATTAGTCTTACTTTTTAGCATTTTTTTGTCTCAAGGGATAGAAATTTGGATGATTGGATAATTGTTTATTATTGTTTCTTTGGATGTTTCTTAAACTTGAAGAACTTGATAGATATTCTTTAGAACTTAATGTTGGATTAAAGGTGTGTTATTTTCTCAAGTTGATTGTATATCCAATTATTTTATTTAGGGGAGTTTTATATTTGTGGCAAGCAATGCCAAAAAGGGAGAGAACATTAAGATATATGGAATGTATCTTATTATTTGGTTTTAGCATTTTTCGATAATTGGAAATCAAACTGAGATAGAATAAAATATGTTATCTTGGAAAAATGGATAGAGTTAGAACTCTATCTAGAGAAGAACTCTTGTAGATCATATGATTGTTTAGTGAAGGATTTTTCTGTGTAATTCCTCTTTGGTGCGCGTGTGTCTTCAGCTATGTTCTGTTTTGTTGGTTGCATGGTTTATGGGCTTACGACTATGAGCGTGATTGGTTATTGTTGTTAGTTGGATGGAAGATCTTATGTGTTGATTTCACGTTGATGAGATTTCCATCTTGGTGTTGCATTTTCTATTAATTAATTGGGTGAAGATATTAATGTGCGTGTTGTAATTTTTTATTGGGAGTATTTGTAGCTATTTTTATTGGAATTTCATGTGAGTGGGCTGAACGTGACGTGCTATACTAAGGTGCTTTAATAGTCCTGTGTCTTCGTTGGTTGGTTGTCATTGATGAAGTTTTAGTACAGATATGTTCTTGCTTTTGTCTTTGCATGATTCAGCTACGTAAATTCGTGAGTTTTTGACAGCGGGCTTTCTATGATATTTGTGTGATTTTGTTGGGCTATTCACTGCCATCGATATTGATTTTTGTGTAGAAAACTTCTAGCAGTCTTGGTGATTTTATGACCGTCGATAGCGGTGTTTGTGTCCAAAAAATTCCAATAGTCGTCATGAATTTTAAAGCTTTGATGTTTACAATGTTTCAGTAGAGAAACATTTATATTTCTTGGTGAACAACTTTCCAATATCTTTTTGAAGAAGTTAGAATTATTAGGGAAGTTGTTTTTCTTATTTTTAAGTATTTTCATTTATGTTGAATTTTGTTTAATCACTTGAGTTGATTAGTTTGTTTCGTTATCATTAAATATTGTTTTAGAAAATCTTTTGTTGAAGTTAACATGAGTTAGTCATGTTATCGGGTGTGAAATACTTGCACGGATAGTGGGGATGCGGGGTAGTATCAAAGGTTGAGTAGTATCAATTCAGGAAAGCCTTATATAAAAGTATTGTCATTAGTAAAGGTAATAAGATGGATAAGGGTCCCGTGTGCGTAGGTAATATGTGACGAACTGTATTAACAAATTTTGGTGTTAATTTGTTATTTCGTTTTTAATTTTTCTAATTTTTGATTGTGCTATAAACTATTGTGACAAAATCCAAAAATTTGTGAAACTATTACAAGTTACGGTTTAACGGTTCAAGCTAGCACTAATAGGGGTAGGCAAACTCTGTCACACACGAATTCGATCATTGTTAACATGAATATATAGCTTACTTATATATAGGTAATTCAAGGTATCATCAAGTTCATTATTATTTTTCCTATAAATTCATATTTGATTAGTGAGAGGACAAAGATGAGAGGCTTGGAGCCATTGCATGTGCAGCCAACAACTCATCTCCAATTAACAAATTTTGTACCAGCAAACATGACAAGGAGCAATTTTAGACCATAAAGTAGGAATAATTGTCATAATAAGTTGATTTATAACAAAATAGGCGTATACCCACCACATGACTTTGCCAACTAGTGAAGATTGACAAAAATCTCACTGACCAATGGGTTGAGGCCATGTTGACTTGAGAGGTGGTAGGAGGCAGACACCTCGAGTCACGGGGATGCTTTGCTGCCAAGTATAGTATGGCAAATAATACCACGAGAAAGTATAATACAAGCTGTCCTACACTAATTGTTCTCTACTCCTACCCATAGCATCAATAACTAGCAAATACACTTTCCAATTACTCTTACTCTTTAATATACATTACACTACCCATGTAAAGAAACAGCATCTATAGCCCCGGTGAAACTTTGCTTAAGGAGATTTAAAATTGAAGATTGTTTTTGTTTTTGGAAAACATGGGCATTCTTAATCTTAATAGGGCTATAATTATAATGCATTTTGTCAATCAAAGAACAGTCGTTTTTCTCTTTTTGGATTTCTCGTTCTATCAGAAGTCTCGTTTTATATATGATTTCACACATTTCTATATGTAACGGCTATGCCTTCTTTGTCATGTTCCTATTGCACTTGATGACTCTTCTTTCTTGTAAAACAATTAACTTTTTATAAAAAGAAAACAGTCCCTAGCACAAGCAATATCAATTATCAACTTAGGGAAGATACGTCCATGAGGAAATGTGATTTGTCTTTTATGCTAATTATTTTCTATACTCATTATACGGTTTGAATTTTGATCAAAATCTTAGATTTATTTGTCTTATGAATTAAAATTGTTACGATTATATATGTTCAAATAATTAAGTTTAAATTAAATTGTAGTTTGCGATATAAATTTTGAATTACAAATCAATAATAATAATATTTGGAAACGTAACGTTAGAAGAAAATGAATAAAAGAAAGGAAACGAATTGAAATGAAATTGGTTTGAATTGAATACGATTGAATTATGGTCTCTCTCCCTCACTTTTGATTATGGTATTGGTAACAGCCAAACCCCAAAAGGATTCTGTCAACCAAAGCATTGCTGGCCTCCAGGCTAGCAAGACCCAACGGTTCCCGTGTGTTGTGCTGGCTCCAGATAATTGACCGTTGGCGGATCTGTTGTGTTTCTACTTTCTAATTATATATCCGTTGCCAAACCCCTCACATTTTGTCTCCTATCCAACGACGCCTGACACAAAGCACGACAAACGATACCAGACCAGAGTCCCAGGTTTTTACATCCCAGGATTTGAGATTTGAATTTGAGAGGTGGGTTTTCATCCTTTTAAGAGTTCCATCTCAAAGCCTGAATCTTTCTCTTGACTTCTTGATTAGTTCTTTGTTGGCTCAGTTGTGCCGTTTTCTGCAGTTGTAACAATGACTGTTGAAGTTAAAACTGAGCAAGCTCAGGTGGCTGAGGATGTCATTCCTCAGGATGACCCCAAGAAGGCTGTTATGGAGAGCGAGAAAATTGTTGACAATGGAGTTGGAGAGGTGAAAGAAGTGTGTGATGATTTGGAGGCTAAGACGATTCAGAAGAGTTCTTCTTACAAAGAAGAGAGCAACTTTCAATCTGATCTCAAGGATCATGAAAAGAAGGCCTTGGATGAGCTCAAATCCAAACTTGAAGAAGCCATTCTCGGAAACGATCTGCTCGAGAAGGAGGAGCCTAAAAAGAACGATGAGAAACCAGCAGTGGAAAACGAGAAAGATGAGGGAGATGATATAAAACTACAGGAAGTAAGCGACAAACAAAACGAAGAAACTGAAAGGAGTGACGAGGCAAAACCAGAAGAGGTTGAGAAGGAAAAAGCCATTCAAGAGTGTCAAGAAGAGAACAAAAGGGAGGAAAGCACAGTTGAAGGCAATGTCGAACCAAAAGTTGTTGTCGACAAGGATATCTCACTTTGGGGAATCCCATTATTGCCTAGCAAAGGTGCAGACGGTACGGACGTAATCCTCTTGAAGTTCTTGAGAGCTAGAGAGTTCAAGGTCAATGAAGCTTTTGAAATGCTCAAGAAGACCCTTCAATGGAGAAAAGAGTCCAATGTTGATTCCATCATCAACGAGAATCTCGAAGTGGATTTGAGCTCAGCTTTTTACATGGATGGCGTGGATCGTGAAGGCCACCCTGTCTGTTACAACGTTTATGGAGCATTTGCAAATGAGGAGCTTTACTCCAAGGCTTTGGGGACTAAGGAAAGCCGTGCCAAGTTTTTGAGGTGGAGGTTTCAGTTAATGGAGAAAGGTATCCAGAAGCTGGACTTGAAGCCTGGCGGTGTTTCTTCTTTACTTCAGATCAGTGACCTCAAGAATTCTCCATCTCCATCAAAGAAGGAGCTGAGGGTTGCCATGAACAAAGCTGTGGAGCTCTTGCAGGACAATTATCCCGAATTCGTTGCAAGAAACGTGAGCTTCCAATATGATATTCGTATATTACTTTCCCATGTCTCTATCTTTCTTAATTCTTACGTATGTTTGTGTTGCTGATTGCAGATATTCATAAATGTGCCATTCTGGTATTATGCTCTAAATGCTCTGTTATCTCCCTTCCTGACACAAAGGACCAAGAGCAAATTTGTTGTTGCTCGCCCGGCCAAAGTTACTGAGACCCTGCTGAAGTACGTCTTGTCCCTTGCTCTTGGCATGTAGTTGTTGGATTAATAATTTATACTCATCATCTTAGTGTTCTCAGTTCTTCAAACCCTCACACTCTGAATTCTATTTGTTCATGAAGGTATATTCCAGCGGGGGAAATCCCAGTCCAATACGGTGGTTTCAAGAGGACTAGGGATTTTGAGTTCTCCATCGAAGATGGTGAAGTTTCGGAGTTTGATATTAAAGCTGGATCAACAGAAACCATTGAGATCCCTGCAGCTGAGGTACTACATAATAATCCTAACACATCATTTCTTGAGCATTATTAATAAATACCAGAAGTAAAATAGATGATTTTTTTTTTTTTATTAACATGCTACTTGATTTGTTTTAGGTTGGAACCACGTTGCTTTGGGACTTGAGTGTTGTGGGTTGGGAAGTCCACTACAAGGAGGAATTTGTGCCAACTGATGAGGGATCTTATACCATCATCATCCAAAAGGGAAAGAAAATGGTATCTTCTGATGAGTCGATCCGCAACACTTTCAAAAACAATGAGCCTGGCAAGGTTGTTCTTACAATTGAGAATACTTCCAACAAGAAGAAGAGGGCTCTGTACCGATACAAGACCAAGAAGGCTGTTGCTTAAACAAACATGGTTATAATACAAATTGCAATTTCCTTAGGTTAAATCTAATTAATTTGCGGTTACATACTTGTTAGGATGTGACAAATTGGGTGAAAAGAGTGAACTTTAAGCAATTCTTTTTTTTTTTTGGTTTGTGGAGATTCCTGATTACAGATTGCGAAAGAATTATTAACTAAAGAGCAATAAAATCGATTTTGATTGGATTTGTTCTTTTAATTCTACAGAGTAATTTACTTGCTTCTTAGAATGTTTGTGCTCGCTTATTGTTTTCTTTTTATTTTAAAGGAAAATTACTGTATAAATTACAAAATACGTATGTCCCTGACATATCCTCTAAAAAGATAAAGTGTCACCTAATAGTTGCAAAATCAAAACAAGCGACTCCAATGTTAAAATGATTTATGTAGTTGGGCTAGCTAGTTGGTGTATCCGTGAGTTTCTCAATAAATATGACGACAATGTACAACAGTCTAATTTTTAGTAGATGCCTTGAACTATATAGGATTGAGAGCCTTAGATGGGCTGGCCGCTGAAGAAAACATAGTGCTCACTGCTCGCTGATTCTTTACTTGTACATTATTTGTAAACAGCCTCTGTATACTAGTTTATTGCTGAAATCTCTCTCACTCGTGTGTGCTAATGGAATGTATACTAGTTTTTGTTATTATCGGTGCTTGTTATTAGTTTTGAGGCTTTTCTCTGTCGAATTCAAGAATCAAGTAACACCATAGGTGTTTCCTGCTCAAACATTAGAGTTAGAAGTCTCTAGCCTTTGTTTGGTTAGACTTATACGAGTAAATATTTTGTTAATAAAACTTTTTCCTTTAGACCTTTTTTTAGATAATTTTTTTTAAGAAGTGAGTTAACTATTTAGTTATTATTTAAAAAAGAGTTTTTTAAAAGAGCTTCATACAGTAGATTATTTGACAATATAAAAATAAAAATATTTTTAATTTTAACTATTTTTATTTTATAATACAAATTATTTATGCATATAAAAATTATTTAAAATATATTAAATAATATGTAAAGCATAATATATTAATTATTATATAATTTTAAACCATATGAAACATAAATGAAAATATATCTAATCAAATCTTTTATATAAATTATAACAAGAAAAACTAATATAAAAAATAAATATTAAAACATATATAAAAAGTCAAATAATGTTATATAAAAGACGAGTTTGTGGATATTGTGAGAATTATGTGTAAAACATAAGGATAACATAGATTAAAAATTAAACTCATTAATTGATCTGAAAAATCTATTGAAAAAGTTATTTGAGAAGGTTTTTTGAAAAATTCCAAATTTGAAATTTTTAAAAAACTATATTTTAGTTGTCAAAAAAGTCATATTTATTAGATAAATGTTTATATTTTACAGCCAAACACTCATTTTTTGTTTAAAAAAAATTTGGTAAAGAAAATAATATATTGAACTCCAAAAATCCATCCAACAGTCAGCTAGTCATGTGGGGAAAAAAAGTTTCTATGGTCAGAATCTCATGATGCAAATATCTTCAAGAGAACGGGGACTTAATTTCTAACAATGTATTTTTAGATGGATAAGTAAACCTTTTTTAAATACTATATTGCGGTTTCCTACTATTACATTTATAAATATATTTAAAAATTATAATTTAATTATACTTTAAATTCAAGTTTTTAATTAATTTTTAATGCTAGTTACAATTAAAAATAATAATTTAATATTTGACATTTCTAATTTATTTCAAACGCATTTCAAATGTTAAACTCTGACAATTAAGGTCACTCATCTAAAGGCCAATCATATTCTGGTACCTGTAAAAAAATTATTGAATTATATACAAATAAATGAAAAGGTCAAAAGGGAAAATTTAATTATAATATTTACATATGAATACAAGTTAGGCAGTATTCAAATGAACCCCTATCATTAACTTTCAAGTTGAATCCTACATAAACGAAAAATGTTATAAAGATATGACTCTCTGAATTAATGATATGGTAGAAATATGTCATATTTTGATAAACTAAAAGGTCAAAGTTTATCAAAATTCCTGTTTTATCACAGTTGTTTATAAAAAAGTAATTGGATTAACAATTTCAAATTTTTTAGAATTTAATCGCAAGCAAAAAAAAAACTTAATTTGTAGCAAAAATAAATTAACAAAAGAAATTTATTAACGTAGTTCAACATACGTAACCTATGTCTACGGAGCTTTACCCAAATTAATCAACGTTCATGAAAGTACAATAATCTTACACAAAGCTATTATGAAGCCGACACCACTCATTTCCTGATGCTATCTACTCGTATTCACACCTTTGAAAATTATCTTATACTGAATAATATGACCGCTTTATGCTAGCTTTAATAGATGATTTTGAAATAACAATAAAGACAAAGATAAAAATATTGCAAGTAATTAAGTTAATAATAACATTAAACAAAAGAACACTTGAGCCATAAAACACTAACCTATATGTGGAGCTGCATTAAACCATAATCTTGGAGAGTGTTCAAAAAACAAAAATTTGCTGCCAAACTTGTAAGTTATCTCTACAAAGCCTCCTAAAACATAGCAGCACCAAATCAATGATAGAATATTTTGATTAATCTCTCAAGCACTCCAAACACTTAGTAGCCCAAAATCAATAGATATATCTCACACCTTAGACTGCCTTCAAACAAAAATCTGTCGTATACTTTTCAAATGATCACTGTGGAAACCCATACATAGTAGCCAAAAAAAATCATCATTGGAATATGTAATTAATCACATAAGCACACCAAAACTGTAACTACAAAAATTAATAGGTCAACTGCTAATTATTTTTCTCTAACAATACCAATAGATAGACTATATGTTTGTCTCCAACAACTCCTCCCTTCTTTACACTACAAGAAAACAAGCCCTTTTGCGTCGTTTTAAAAACGTCACAAAAGGCCCTAAAAATGTCGCAAAAGAGAATTTGCGACGTTTTTAAAAACGTCGCGGAATGTGGTGTAGGCAAACGTTTTCCGCGACGTCTTATGGAAAACGTCGCGAAAAATACAGACATTCCACGACGTTTTGGAAAACGTCACAAAAAAGTTAGACAATCCGCGACGTTTTTTAAAAACGTCGCGGATTGTCTATTATTTCGCGACGTTTTTAAAACGTCGCAGAATGTAAAGGAATCCGCGACGTTTTATTGGAAACGTCACGGAATATCTTCCGCGACGTTTTTAGAAACGTCACAGAATGTCTTCAGCGACGTTTTTAGAAACGTCGCGAAATGTCTTCGGCGACGTTATTATTATTATTATTTCATTTTTTCCATTTTTAAAAGTCATTAATTTAATAATTTTTAAATTTTAATAATTATTTTTTAAATAACAAATTTTTTAAATCATATTAATTTAATAACTATTCAATATTATTTATAAATTTTATTTATTTAATAATTCTTCAATTTTTTTAGTATATCATTAATTTTAATAACTATTCATGTATGACAAGAATTTCAAATTGTGTAGAAAATTTATTTTTTAATTGCAATTCTGAAGCATGTCATAATACAGTAATTAACATAAACAATACGTCATAAGTGTTTAATATATCAATATGAGTTTATGTATCTAATCTAATCTTCGGTAAGAAAATTGTTGTATGCAGTACTGCAACCACCACTGAAAATTGTGAAGCCTCAAAATCTCAGGACCACTTGAATTGCCTCTCTTACTTCAATGAGCTCAGCTTCAGTTCCAAAGTGAGATATATCAGATGATCACCACGTTCAGAGTAATAATAGATGCTGCCATTTCCTGAAGTCTTTGGATCTCCATGTATCTTCTCTGAGGAAGCTTCACACTGGTATCTGAAGATCTAAATTGCACAATTTCAAGAAGCTCCAACACCTTAATAAGGGAAAATCGTAAAACTTTTTGAAAGAGAAAACCTAAGATAGCATTTAAGCAGGTGGAAATCAAACATTTGCATGCAAGGAAATCTGAATCATGTTGAACAACTTTCATACATACCTGGTGATGGAGGGCAAAAGGTTTCTTCTGTTCAGATTGGGGAAACCAAGTATTAAGTTTACTGCTCTACACTTGAAAATTTGGGAGTTCCATCGGTAATTTTCTGATCCCCTTTCGATGTCTTGAAAAAGATGCAACCAATAATAAGGATGTAATCTGAGATAGATGAACTAGCAGAAGAGAACGACTTATGTTTATTTGCTATGCATATGAAGATCACAGGAGAATTAGCACAATCTTTCCTGAAATCTGACATACGGAAACATAGACTCATCCATCACTTGAAACAGTTTCCAATATCAATTCCTATAACTTGTTCAAATTATGCTTATTTTCACATCTAACATTTCAAAATATGGATCAGGTCTACGTAGCGTTGTACCCTACAATGGATTATTGCACACTGTTTAGAGGAACTCTAGAACTGCTCTCTTTTTATTGGTAGGAATGATGGTTGGAGTGGCATCTAAGATGAACATTCAAGCAGGTGTTTCTCAGTCAACATTATTCTATGCCACTTATACACAATCAACTGCTAATTTTGGTATTTAACCAAAATTCAAATGGAAGTTAAAAATGCAATATGTTAAGAAGTTTATGCAGCAGTACCTTTACAATCACAAATGAAGATAAGCCCTTTGAACATGAAGCACAAAGGATACAGAGGATGAGCATTTCCAAGATGTGAATTGTTACCAGGAAAGGAGAGTTTTAGGATCATATATTAGTTTTTTTTAATGCAAATGAACCAGTACCTTTAGAAATTCATATTTAAGGTTTTGTTTCATTTCTTGTTTGAAAGGCCAAAACAAGAGTTGAATAATAAACAACCAGCTTTTAAAACTTATCAACTAATCAAAAAAGAAAAGATGGAATTACCAATCATAGCTCCTTGCTCATGTACAAGGACAGCAAGATCTTTAAATATGTCATTCACTTCACCAATCTGCTGCTGCATTTCTTGTATTCCCTGATCCCTTTCTTCAATACTGGAAATCTCTACAATAACAAGAGGCAAGTAATTTTTAGCTTCGAACTATTCCTACAATAACAATATACAGTGCTGCATCATAAAAACACATAAGAGTGAATTTACCATCTCTGATGCAGAGTCCAAGGGCGCCCTGCAATGCAAAGTTATGTTGGGAATTATTGAGATTCTTTTCACAGTTTAGAAAACATGATTTATGATTTATCAGTTAATTAATTGATTTTTTATAAGTAAATTATTAAGTGAATATGAGCCCATCGTTCAATAAAAGAGTATCAAAACATTCGAAACAAATCTTTGCCCAGTCTCCAACAAAGTCGGATTGTATCTGATATAAATTTTAATTAATATAAACTCAAAGAATGTGTGAAACATCAAACATTAGAAAATGTGAAAGCCCATTCCAATTCTAAACAGTAGTCAGCAAGGATGACTGGTTTACATCTGCGACACCTTGTACGTAAGTTTATCAACAAACACAATGATAAGAAGCTTGAAAAGTAAAGAAGTTTACTAAGTAAGAATGTTGAAGGACTCCAGAGAATGTCAAAAACTCCTGGAACTTAACCAATTAAACCAACCGCTTTCCTTCTCTAGCACTGTCTTGAATTACAAAGCTCCAAACTTCAAATTCGGAAAATTGGAGTTGATAGAAGAGAGATCAGCAAGTTTGATCGACTAAAGAACAGATTAGCCAGGATTGCAAAGAAAATAAAGAGACTCAATTGCAGTGCATGCAATGAACAGAAAAACAGAAGAATGGGATAGTGAGATTGATTGAACTCTGACCTTAACCCAACTTGGATAATTGCAGAGGAAATCCAAACACCTGGTGGGCTCTTTGTGTTTCGAATGTTTGACTGCTTCGCTTCATGCTTTATCTCTCTTTTTTCTTTTCTTTGTCTTTTTGTTTTACCTATGTCTAGTAATATGCCGATTTTTTTCTCTGATTCATACACACACAAAGAGAGAGAGAGAGAGAGAGAGCTTCTTTGTTTATGCATCATCAGGCTTGGGGAAGTGGACACATGCGCTGGCCACTAGGGTTCTAGGTGGAAGATCTGGGGTGGGTTCTGGTGCTGCATGGGCAGAGCAGCAGCTTCTGGTGACTGACGGTGAGAGTTGGAGAAAATGGAGCAAAGGAAGAGACGATTCGCAGGGATTCTGGAGACCCCCGATGCCAATAACCCTAACCCCATTTTCTATACTCTCAGATTATGATATTTCTTGTGTTTGTATGGATGTCTATGTGAGGGTTGTTGATTCGGGACAAGAACAAGTGAAGAGTATAATCACTGGCTCCGCTAGCCACTGGCTGATATAGGGCAACTGCCTTCAGAAACCGCCTCCTCCCCGAGAACAAAGCCTCATTCTTAAACTGATGAGTCGAATCTCTTATATTTCTATTTTCCTGAAACTATTTTGTGGCATTTTGTTACTAAAACGTCGTAAAAGGTACGACAAATTTTGTGACGTTTTATAGAACATGGCAAAAAATAGGATCTTTTTATGACGTTTTTAAAATGTCATAAAAACTTTAAACAATTTGTGACGTTTTTTTAAAAAATTTCACAAATTATATTAATTTGTTGTAGTGTCATTTCTTTTCCTTTAAACTCTCCTGCTCTTTCATAAATCTAGAGTTGATCTCCATAACTTTCTTTGTTACCATAACCTTCTCACCCTTATTCAATCATTTTAATTTATATGGTGTATAGTATTTTATAGTTGGTAGTCCTAACTTCTCCACTAACTTCATACAAGATATATTTTCACATCTGCCTCCATATATGATCATATTAATCACTCTTTTTTTGACGGAACACCTTTTATAGAGGAGATTGACCTACTATTAATGTATGCCATCCTATTCATAAACTCAATTCCTCTTAGTGAACTGTTGGACCCCAAATTTTTATTGATGTTATTTAATATGAATTGATTTTGATTGTGTGATTAATTATTTAGTGTGGTTGAATTGGAAGTATTGATGGAAAATTTAGATTAATTTAAGTATGGTATGGTGTAAGTGGAAATGAAAGAGTAAAAATGTATAAGGGCAATATGGGAAGATCACTTAAGTGTGAGAGGCTAAGGCATTACATAGAGAGGAAAATTGGTCCTTGCTCATTCCATTAATGCCTAAGTGAAAGAATTAGAAAAAGAGAGAGTGAAAGTGAAGGGAGAAAGAAGAGAGTGTCGTTGGTAGCTTAAGGGAGAGAAGAGGAAAATAGGGTTTGGCAAATCCTTGAAGATTTTGAAGGAATTAAAGCATCATCAAGTAAGTTGAGACTATTTTCTTCTTGTTTTGGTTGGATGAAACCCTAATATAGCTTAGAATGTGTAGGAAAATGGTGGTTGAGTGGCTTATGAAAAATGGTTAAATCTCTTAAGGTTGATGATCATGTTGTGTTTGTGCTTGATTTTAAGGTTGTAATGAGTTTAGAACTGAAGTATAAGAGATGATTTAGGGTTTTGATGTATTATATTTGAAAGATGGGAGGATTAGGGTTGAAGAATGTGGAAAAATCAAGTTTCGGGAGGATTCTGGGCTCGCACGCCGCGGCGCGCTTATGCCCTAGCCGTGGCGGGCTCCAGTTTTCTCGCCGCGGCGAGGACCCATTTTTCTGCACCAATATGTTTTAGTATTTTGGGCATAACTTTTTCTGTAGATGTCTAAATGAGGTAATTTTTGATTCTTTGTAAACTAGAGACATAGGGACACAAGTTTTGTGAAGGAATGAAGTTCTGAATCAGTCTCTAAATATATCAAATTTTGGATGGAAGTTAAGCATAGAATTTTTGTTTCAGCTTTGGTTATAGTTCGAATTGTTAAAGAATGACTTTCCGATTTCTAAACCAAATTGAATGGGATTTTGGTTATTGTTGAAGGAAATCAAGTGAGGCAAGAGGAGCAAGAGGAAAAAGAGGAAAGACATTCCTAGGAAAGCTTATAAGCAAGGAACTCAAGGTGGGTACACGTTTATAATAGAGTAAATAATTCACTCATTGTTTTGTTCAAATCAAGAAAGATTTAATGATTTAAATTGCATCATCAATGTTGCCTTATTTGCTATTGTGAAATGATTATATGTCTGCCATTGATTTGCATTCATGATTGATGAAAAAGGCTTCAAAAAAGGGTTTTTCTTTTCAAAGAATACATGCATATGAAATCATGTTCTCCGAAATGATTTATACAAAGATACCAAGTTCATGAGAAGCAAGTTTACAAGCAAGTGCTAGTTTGGCAACATGTTTACAAGATTTATAAACCATGCATGTTATGTGGCTTTGTAGTAGTCCCTCAAGAATCGTCATGTGCACGTTGACCCATGTAAAGGCTTCTCCCGCCTGCCCACTAGTGGCACGGAGCTCTCCACAAGGACTCCCTCAAGAAACTACGACTACACAGAACCATTTCGATGGGAATATGTAGTGCGTCATAAACCCGGACTAACCCAAACCATTCTGCTATGCTTATATGCTTATGATTTGTTATCATGTTTCATGCATACATGTGTTAAATTCTACTCAAGAATTGTTTAAAAATCAAGCACTTCGAGATAATGACTTTTACATGCTCAATTACTATGGTTTCAAAAGTGTATCACGGCAATGAGTTAACATTGAAAATAGTTTTGCTTATTTCTGTATTATAAATATGTTCCCACGAGCTTTATAGCTCATCCCCTTTATCCTCCCCCATTCAAGTGATGAGCAAGAGATCGAGTAAGTCAAGAGTTATGGCATCACTCTGAGTTGTCTCATTTATGTATTTTCAAGTTTCACTTTTGAAAATCAAGGCTTTAGTTACATTTCAAGTTTTATGGGTTCAAGTGTATTTTGTATTTTTAGCTCTTGAACTCAAAGGTTGTATTTTGGTTTGAAATGATATTAAAGCTTTGT
>JANJEY010000007.1:3201555-3215476 GCA_024703695.1 Erythroxylum cataractarum | reverse complement strand
TGAAGTAAAATGATGAGATAATATTGAATGTGAACTCCGGATAGAAGGTCCGGAGTATTGAAGTGATAGTATACAGAAACGTTATGCGAATGTGAAAGTGTAACTGTGTTTGTGATGTGAAAATCTGGAATAGATTAGAAATGACTGTGATATACTAATCAGAGCTACAAGCTCGACTACTGAAAAAGAGCCTCGAACTCGAAAGGGAATAGTGCATACCTAGAGGGCTCTTCTATCCCTAAGACGCGTGGAAAGTAGTGCATACCTAGAGGGCTCTCCTACCCCTAAGATGCGTTTACTGATTAATGAGCCCTTGATGGGATAGTTTCAGAGCGACATGCTCAACGATTGATGAGTTAGTGCATACCCAGAGGGCTCTCCTTTCTCTAAGACGTGTGGGAAGTAGTGCATACCCAGAGGGCTCTCCTACCCCTAAGATGCATTCACTGATTAATGAGCCCTTGACGGGACAGTTTTAGAGCGAAAAGCTCAACAATTGATGAGTTAGTGCATACCTAGAGGGCTCTTCTATCTCTAAGACGCGAGGGAAGTAGTGCATACCCAGAGGGCTCTCCTACCCCTAAGACGCGTTCACTGATTAATGTGTCCTTATCGGGACAGTATAGATGCCTGGTCACCACACTGATATAAATTGATAATGGGTACAGACTACAATTATTCTGATATGTCTGATTATTGATAATGGGTTACAGACTGCAATTATTCTGATATGTTTGATTATTGATAATGGGTATAGATTGCAATTATTCTGATATGTTTGATTATTGATAATGGGTACAGAATACAATTATTCTGATATGTTTGATTATTGATAATGGGTTACAGACTGCAATTATTCTGATATGTTTGATTACTGATAATGGGTACAGACTACAACTATTCTGATATGTCTGATTATTGATAATGGGTTACAGACTATAATTATTCTGATATGTTTGATTATTGACAATGGGTACAGACTACAATTATTTTGATATGTCTGATTATTGATAATGGGTTACAGACTGCAATTATTCTGACATGTTTGATTATTGATAATGGGTAAAAACTACAATTATTCTGATATGTTTGATTGAATGATAGACGAAATGCCATATACTGGTGTGAAAACAGCTGTGGGGTACTTCTAATTATAGAATGTATGACTGATTGTGATATGCTTAGTGTCGTATGGAATATTAGAGCTTTTAGCTCAACGTGTGAAAATGAACTTCGAGTTCATAACTGATTCAGAGCCTTAGGCTCAACGTATAATGAACCCGGTATCCAGTATTGGATAAGGGTCAGATATTATTGGGCCCATTAATGAGACAGTTTAGGCACTAGGTCACATCCAAATGATAATTAAATAGTAAGCGAGTGAAATAGTTTGTATCGAAAAATGGGAAGTATGACTATAGATATCAGTAATTATGTAAATGGGGAATTCTTGAGAAGATGTATTATGAGATAGAGATAGATCTATGGGAATTGAAAAATGATACCAAAGAGAAAGAATGAGAACATAAGTTATTATTTGATTCTGTACTTGAGTGAGTGGACCATCGATGATGGTCACTCATTGAGTTTGCAAAAACTCATCCAAAATTTGCAATTATTTTTCAGCAATCAGAAGAATACTCCGTTAGGTAACGGATGTATAGTGATTTTGGAGTGCCAGATGAGGACGGGATCAGTTGCGTCTGCATTAGAGTGAAGACTTTGCTTATACGTTATTGTGTATTTTATATGAGGACCCTTGTGGTCATTGTATCTACCAGATGGGTTATGTAAACTGTTTTCTGCAACATACATATATGTAAGTGTATGATTGTTTCAAAACAAAATTTTTGGTACTGTGTTTTAGCTGAGAGAGGTAACGTCCCTTCCTCGCAGGGCACGGATTTGGATATCACCATCGATGTTGGGTCCGGGTCTTACGAGAGTGGGGTGTTACATATAACCTCCTCCAGCTTGTACTTATGGGCCCACACACATCAGTATATACCAGGTCCAACGTGGATTTAGATCTGTTCCTTTGGAAGGAAATGTGGCTTTGATCATTTTTCCTTCAATACAAGATTTACAGGTGGGTAATGGATCATTATCTAAGCCCGCAAGGATCCCATCCTTCACTAACCTACCATGTCTTTTCTGATTGATATGACCCATTCTTAAGAGCCACAGATATTTTGAATTAATTCTATAATCATTAGATTATCTTGGTTTTATTAATTTTTGTGGTTTTTAGTGAGCCTGTCATAGGTTATGTAAAGAACAATTCCTTTTTAATTATCGCATTACAAATAAAATCCTTATTCTTATATGTTGAAACAACATTTTCAAAATATAAGGAATAACTAAATTTTATTAGACAAAAAATAAAAATCATTTTCCTTACAATCCTTATAACCTATGACCATATAGAAAAGTCTAAGATAATTACTTCCAATGATTCTGCTAAAATATAGGATCCATATGCTATCTTGACTTGAAACTAGCTTTTATGTAATCCTTTCCTTTACTGGAACACTTGCAAAGAATTGCAGGCATGGTTAGTGGCTCTTGAATCTAATATCCAAGAATAAGATGAATCAACCACATTCCTAGTTCTTAACAAACTTAGGAAACCTATACCTTGTTTGCTTTTGAGGGATTCAAGGTAGACCACACAATTTCTTTTGTAGTGGTCCTTCTCACTATAGTGGAGACATTTTCCCTTGGTGTCCTCTTTGACCTTTTGTTTTCATGGTTTGGGCAATGAACTTTGTTTGGGCTTCTTTTTCATTGGACCCTTCTTCTTTTTCTTGCCTTTACCCTTGGGCTTAAAAGAAGATGCTACATTAGCTTCTAGCCTATGAGCATTAATATTTAATATCTCTTCCGTACTCTAGAGGGTAGTCATCAACTCACTCAAGGTGTAATCCTTGTTGTTGAGCTTATAGTCCAACTTAAACTGCTGTAAATATAAGTTTAAGCTATTAATGATCATAATCATTTGCGTATCTGCATCCATATCTGCCTCAAGCATCTCAACCCCAGTAATCGCAGAGATTACCTTAAGCATGTAATACTGAACCAGTTCACCAGGTTTTTGTCTGAGATTATGAAAGGTTTGGATAACTTTCACTCTTGCAGATGTACTCTTCACACCAAACATCTCATGTAGGTGATGGACCATTGCACTAGTAGTTTTCATGCATGCAATTTAAAATATAACACTTAGTAGTCTTATTAGCATTCTGTCATCACTCATGTTGTTGAACTTGCTCAGAAATTGAATTGCCACCCAGAGGTGTAGGCTCATTGTCTGTTAATACCCATAAAATTCATTCATATTGAAGAATAATGTCAAGGTTACATCTCTATTCATTAAAATTCTCTACATTTTTCAATTTGTTATTAGTCAAGAGAAAAGTGAGTGGATTCATATTATGGTTGATTATGTCTGAAAATATAAATGATTAAAGCATGAGCATATTAGCCAACAATATTGGAACTTTGTATAAAATCATGATGCATGTATGCATGATGATAGATTTAACAAAACTTTACAAAAATTTAAAACTTTATATAATGTTTTTTTATCTATAATAGATTGAGTGATGGTGGGCCATTTTATCCATTTAAAAGAAAAATTGGGACCCTCTCACTCAAAAAACTACCAAGCATCTTCATGCCTAACTTTTTGAGAAGTGTCATAATTTGATCCATAAATTTATCAACAGAACTATAGTGGGCAGGTTATTGATAAACTATGTTGAGTGTGTAACCATTTGATTCATCCATTAAAGATACTTGCAAACCATGCCTTGGTGGACATTTGCTACCAATAAGTGGACTTATCCGTTAGGAGACCCAAACTATCCAATATCTAGGATTCATGTCCTTCGGTGGAGAGTAATACTTCACTACATGCAAATGGGCCATCATATAGAGATCGTGGACTCTCACATAAGCATCCTCTCCACTCAATCTTTTTGGGTTTTCAGTTTTAATAAATACTATTATATCTAGATGCAATTTATTATCCATCCTATATTGTTTCATTATATATCTCATACAAACTGAATGCATGGCAAAGCCTAGGTTGGCAATTATTCTAAATGACATACTATCACATAATATCACATATTATTAACATCCATTCAATCATTCATCTCATGAATAATAACATTACTTTTGATTGTCCATCCTAGAATATAAAAATAAATTACAAGGATCTTAGCCCAAACAAAAAATGACTTGGACTTGGATCTTCGGCTTTGAACTCTTCATCCACATGACCTGGCTCATTTGGTAAAAAGTGTGTAATGATACTTTCATAAAACTGAAATTGATCACTTTGAAAACAAAATTCCAGTAATTATTTTTGGTAAATCTGAAACTCAAAAAATTTCAGCACTTGTTTTGGCAAAATCGAAACTAAAAAAATTCCAACACTTGTTTGGTAAAAACTGAAACTTTGTGACAACAAAAATTTACTATTTTTGTTTTCATAAAATTGAAAATTTACCAATACAACAAAAATGCTAGTATTTTTGTTTTCATAAAACCAAAACTTTGTTATAATAAAAAATTCCAGTTTTTTGTTTTGCATAAACCGAAACTTTGTTATAACAAAAAATTCCAGCATTTTGCTTATCATAAAATCAAAACTTTGCCAATACATCAAAGGATACACCAAAACCATTATGTAGTCTTTTCTTCTATCCATGGTTGCTCCATCTTCAATATTACAGAACTTTGTATGTTACAAATCAAAGAAACCAAAAAAATGAAGCGATGACGATAATAGGCTACCCTCCTTGTTATAAACCAAATGAAGAAAACTTATAAAGTAAAACTATATTTTATGGACAACCAAAAGAGAAACACATACATCATATATATTTCTATCACATAAAATATGCAGTATACAAAATTTAATTGCCAACTTATTTATCACTTATAGGAACCGAAATCATGCATAATAAAATGGATATGATACCAATTGTTGGATCGAAATAAAAGCATCCAAGATTTGGTTAAAATAGTAGATTTCAAAACTTTTTCCGAAATCAAAACACAGTGGAAACAACATAACCAAAATCACGTGTTTCATCCATACATGATATAGTATAAGGAAAATAATTAACATAAGAACAAGATGGTAGAAATATACCGACTCCTTGCTACAATTTTGACTCCTAGCTTTTGTATCCTCTCCTTCTTAATATATCCTCTCCTCATTATTGTATCCTCGACCAATTCGTTCTACCACTTGTTCTCCTTGGACAAATTGGTTACCAAGATCCTTTGGTGGGAAAGAAGAAGAAATCTTGAAGAGATTTTCCTTAGTTGAAAGAAGACAAAATGAATTTAAGTTTTGGCTAGGCTATGCAAAAGAGGAGAGAGTGAGTAAAAAATGCAAGAAAACTTCCTCTCCCTTTCTCAGTTTTGGTTAACATGAAAGAAAGAAGTGATGTGAATCCAATGTATCACTTCATTCTTCAATCAATCATAAAGAAGCCAATAAATGAGACTCTTCTCATTTGTTTATGATGACTATATGAAAAGACCAAAATCCTAAATTAGACCCTCTCATTTTTGGTTATGGATGAAAGATGGAAGAGAGAGTACATCAAATACACCTCTTCCTTTCTTTAATCAAATGAATGTTAAAAGGTTACATTACATGCCATCATTAAAAGACAACAGTTAAACTATTTAATGATAAGATCATTACTTCATTTAATGCTGATAAAGCATGATAAAAACATCTTTAATTTACCAATTCAATGCTAAATGTGCAGCTGCACATTTAGCTACAAAAAATTGAAATTTGCCCTCCCTTCTTAATAACTTTGTTTCAATTTAATCAATCTAATTAATCAAATCAAACTAAAGTCAAGCCTAATATTTAATGTTCACAGCTTATTAACCAAATGTCATTCCACTAAAGATAATTAGTTGAATTCTTGAATTACTAAATATTATGAGAACACATGTTTCAAGTAAGATGTCCAATTACAAACTTTATTATGAACCATCTTATAGCCATCCGCACAATAAAGGGTAAAATTACCGCTTTGCCCTTATGTTGGTTTTTCCTTTTAGATCTCCCGTTTTACTCTATATGGTGATTAATAAACAAGATCTCATCTTGTTGTTGAGACTTGATGGATAACTAGTCCATCAAACTACTATCGGTAGTTTAATCACCAATCTTCATAAAACATCTGGAGGTGATGATATCACTATAAACTCTTTATTTGAGTGAATGTTCCCTAATATATGTTTCAATTAATAATTCCAACATGTAGACACTGGATTGATACTCTCTAATCCATTCTAATCATATCAAGAATTATAATAAAACACATATGAGTTCACTACTGATCAAGATTGTGGTTCGTAATAAAAGAATGCTAAGGTGTATATTTTAAGATTAACGACCTACCTTATTTTTTAAAAACATACTTAATTCTAGATTCATTTAATAGTTCTACTATGGATAGTCAACTCCCATCGTGATTTGAAACTCATCATTCCCTGAAGTAAACTCTTTTATTTACATAGAGATAAATTGCAACACTACAATCTAAACTCTAATCAAGCAACCAACTTGATTATTCAATTGTGAATCAACTAATTTAGATTCTAATAATATAAATGTTTCTTATACATCTCCATGTATATGTATATTACTTACAAAAGAATCTGGGTACCTTATAACTATATATATAATGCTCATACATATACAACCAAACTCTTTTGTTTTTATAATAATAAATATTTTCATTACAAAAGTAACTAGAAGAAGATTAAGTTATATACAAATACACTTGTTTTTAAGGGCGCTATATTTACATAACTCCAACATCTCAAACCATCCAATTATATCGCCTCTAAAGAAGGGTCTTTGAATTTCACTCTTGTTTGAAATGACTCCAAAAGATTATGATTGGACAGAAAAACTTTTCACATAATTTCCACTAGAATTTATCCTTCCACAACCCCCAAAAGAAGTAGCATTATTTTCCCCACTTCCTCTCCCATAAGGAAAAGTAAAAGTATGTTTGTTTGGCATTAAAGTTTGATGATGAGGAATCTCCCCTTTTTCCTTTGCTCTAAGAAGAGATGGATTTCCAAGGTCGATAAAGACCACCATCCTTTTGGTCTTTTCCATGAACAGAATGATGAGGCAACTCTTTTTAAAATGAAATCACAACATCTTTCCTAAAGTCCACTTTATTCTCATGCAAAACTTCTGTCTCCCGACCACCAGGTTTTACACACGACCTATTTCTATAGGACCCTCACCTAGATTAATCAACTTTCACCGAAGTATGATAGTCCTACACAAGGCTATTACGGAGCTGACATCACCCACTCCTTGACGTTATCCACTCATACTCATACCCTTAAAAGTTATCTCACACCTAATCACATGACCACTTCATGCTAACCTCAATAGAAGATTTTGAAATAACAAATGAAGACAAAGATAAAAATATCTCAAGTGATTAAATTAAGAATAACATTAAAAAAGAACACTTGTGTTGGACCTCGATCTTTTAGTGAAATTTAGAAATATTAAATAAAATTAAATGGGTGTTTTTGAGTATGTATGTATTGTGGATGTTTTAGAGTTAAATGAAATTGATGTGAAAAGAAGTGGATTTTGGTTTTTGATGACTTGGAAATTTTGAATAAATTTGTGTGTGTAAGGGTACCATGACAATTATAGTGAATAAATTAATTTGAATGGAAGTTGAAAAGCAAGAAATGAATAGTAAAAATGTGAGATTTTGGAAAATTGTAAGTCTGAAAAATTTTGGGATGAATAGTAACAGAGAGTTGACTTTTTGATGTGAAATCTTTGTAAATTTTTCTGGGTTGATTTAGACAAAATTTGATAAAATAATCTTCATGAAAGTTGTAGCTTTTGTTGATAGCTTTTTATCACTATAAAGTATAACGTTTTCGATATTGGGATTGAAAGTTATGATCATTCGAATTTAAGTTATTTTGCTTTGTGTTTGGAAAATGCTCATAAGTGTAGATTTGTAGGTATTTTGTTTTGAGGAAAATTCTGGAATGATGTGGCTTGAATTGGATTAAGTGGTCTACACAAAAGTTATAGAGAATTTGTATAGCTTTTAAATGACGTAAAGTATGCTATTTGTGGATGTGGGAATTGAAAGATATGGAATTTTGAAAATTGGATGTGGTATAGGATGACAAATTTCTGGGCAAAAACTTTGATTGAAAAATTGACCTAGTTAAACATTGAAATTTCTTTGAAGTTCTCATGAAAGTTTTAGATTATGTTTTGATATTTCCATTGATGTAAAGTATGGAAATTTTGGACAATGGAATAGGAAGTTATGATTTTTAGAATTTCTGTTACTGTTTGGGATGATCATTAGTGGACCAAAATTTTGAAGTGGTTTTTGACTTCCTTAGAGGTCAAATTGATTTTTAGTCCTTCATGACAGTTTTAGATTGTATTTTTATATTTTCATCGATATAAAGTATGATATTTTTGGACCTTGGGGTTGAAAGATAGAAATTTTAGAAGTTGAGTTACTGTTTTGGGATGACAAGTATGAGACAGAAACTTTGAGTGGGATTTTGATCCCTTTAGAGATGAAATTGGTTTTTAAATTCTACATGGAAGTTGTAGAGCTTTCTATTGATACTAAGTTTGAAAAATTTGGAGCTCTGGATCTATAGTTATGAATTTTGAAATTTTGGTAGTAAAAAAAAAGGGAAAGTGGCAGTTCGCGATAGCGAACCGGTCGCAGGGTGACGCCCTCGCGAGGGCGAGCACCCGCGTGCAGCGCGCATCTTGCAGCCGCAAGGCATCGCTTCCGCAAGCGGCCGTATGTGACTTTTGTGATTTTTCCCCAATCCGACCCTTTCCAATCTTTTGTTTATAACTTTTCCGTCTGACATCCGATTGACCTAGTTTTTAAAGCGTTGGATTCCTAAGACATCCCTCTACCTATCCATAGAAAATTTATGATTTTTGAGATTAATTTGGAAAAGATTGATTGAATCAAGTGAGTCAGAAAATGTTTCTAAACATGCTTCGATATTTTGGCGATATCTTGATCTGTAGAGATCGAATTGAGTTGATTTTTGTTTCTAAATAAATTAGAGACATGGAATTACAAGTTATCTTAAGGAACTGAATTTTAATTCAGCCTGTAAGACTTTCAATTTCTAAATTGAAATTAGGTTTAGTGTTCGGTCTTGGATTAGTAAGAGCTGAAAGTGTTTAGGCCATAACTTTTGCTCTAGTAATCCAAATGAGGTGATATGTATTTTGGATTAAACTAGAGAAATAGGGTTACAAATGTTTTAAAGAAATTGAGTTTCAATTTTAGTCTTTAAGATTATCAATTTTCAGATGGAAGTAAATCGCAAGAAAATGTTTTAGCATAAGAATAGTTCGAAAATGTTTGAAGTATAACTTTTGGAGTATTGAACCAAATTAAATAATTTTGGTGTCATTATAAAATTGAGACTAAGAGGAACATTTCTCTAGAAGGAAGTTTTAGCAAATTCCTTCAATTTGATGTTTAAAAAAATGTCCTAAGTTAAGCATGATTTAATGATATTTTGAGACTTTGTTATATTTTATGATTTTGAGGAATTAATTTGCATGTTATTGTGAGTAATTAACATGTTAATGTAAGTAAGATCATATGGCATAGGTTGATTGGATTAAATTAACTTAAAGTGTTAAAAATGCATGAGGGGCAAAATTGGACGAATACTTAAGCTTTTAAGTTATAAGGCTTATATGTAAGGGCAAATTGGTCATTTTGCACTCATTAATGACATACTTGTAATTAAGGCTTGTGTGTCTTCGTATAAGATGAAGCAAGCACGAAATTGTTAAGTTACAAAGAAAAGAAAGAACAAAATTGTTAAGTTACAAAGAAAAGAAAGAAGAAAGAAGAGAGAAGAGTAAGAGCTTTCGGTGGAGAAAAGGGGAAAGAAGAAAAGAGATGCTAGGGTTTCGATTTTGTTAGATTTCAAGAGTGATTTTAAGTTGATTCAAGAAGGAAAAAGGTAGAAGAAGATGAAAGCTCCCATGTGAGCTAAGAAATTTCGAATTTGGTAAAGGATCAAAGTAAGGGTAATTTTTATTGTGGGATTTTGAAAGAATTTTAGTTTATATAGCTTGAGAATTGTATGAGTTTGAGTTTTATTAGATCAATTTTGATGATTGCATGGTATGAATTGTTCAATTTTGGATTTTTATGGATTAGGAAATTTTTGCCTTAGAGGAAGGAAATTAAGTGAGGCTATGGAACCAAGGCAAGAGTTGAGGCAGTGGACAAGAAATTAAGCATGAATATGAGGTGGGTACCATGTTTATAATTTGAATTATAAGCTACGTATATGTTTTTAAAAAAATCAAGAAAGCAAAATGTTTTCAAATTATGATTTTTGAAATATTTGATAAGTTGTTACAATGGTAAAATCCATTGTTTTTAAATGATTTGCTAAATTGCTACGATTGTTGCTTTTTCTTGTGTTTTGAATGATTGAGAATTGCTATGTGAATTTATGTGAAATTGTGAATTTCTGAATGTAAATGTGTTCTGATATGACATGGTTATGAAAAATTAAGTTTTTGAAAGGTGCCTTTGGGCAGTTCGATTTTTATGTGTGAAATATATGTTATGTGGGTTTGGTTAGGTCCCATAAATTGTCAAGTGCACTTGTGAAAAAGACTTCGCCCGCCTGCCCGCTAGTGGCATTGGAGCTCCGTTAAGGACTCCCATAAGTTTACGACTACACCAGACATCTATGCGGGAAGGTATAGTACGTTTTATTCAGGGCTACACAGGACCGCTATGCCGGAAGGTATAGTGCGTTCTATTTTTTGGACCGACCCAAACCAAATTCTGATGTGTTATGTGCTTATGTTGTGTTATAAGTTTGATGCCTACATGATTTGAAATTATTCGTGAATTTTGAAAAATTGAGATTTTGGAGAAATAAGCATTTGATGTTTCAACCGTGAAATTTTATGAAATGACAATGAATTTTGAAAATAGATTTTGCTTATTTTTTGTTATAAACATGTTGTTCACGAGCTATAAAGTTCACCCCCTTTCATCCCCATCTCTAGTTATCAAGAAGGAGATCGGATGAAAGAAAGTCAAGACGTTCGTTCGTTATGTATATGATTGATTTTTTATAAGTTAATTTGTTGTAAGATTTAGATCTTAAACATGTTGAGAGTTTTAGGACTTTTATATCCTGTGTATTTTGGAGTTGTAGCTTTGTATTTGGATTCGGATTCTAAGATTGATGTTGTATTGTAGCTTGAAAATGCTATTAAAGTTTGTAATGCATTTATTTTGGAATGTGAATAATGAGTTATGGATTTTGCGTATGGAATTGGGATATACATTTGTGTATGGATATGGCATATATAATATGATTTGATTGTGTTTGGATTACGGACAGGAGGTCCGATGATTTTGATGATTGAGAATTATCGAAGTGCTATGGGTATAGAAATGTGTTTGATTGTGTTGGGATTCTGGACAGGAGTTCCGATGATTGTTGTGATTGATTTGAAATATAGAAGTGCTTATTGTATATGAATATTGGTTTATAACATGTGTGAGTTTTTATAGCAAATGAAAAGTAAGAGTTTAAAATGATAGGATATGATTGTATAAGAAGAATCTTATGAATTGAGGTTTGAATGTGGATGAATTCCAAATGGGAAATTGAATTGTTTTGAATGATGAAAAAAAGAAAAAAAAATTATACCGATTTGGATTGGGTTGGACCAAGTGTGTCTCTTTTTTTTCCAACAATTTTCTAAGGTATACGTCTTTGGATGTCGGAGTTAAGAGTTTTGTCCTTAAGCGTTTTGTTTTCTTTGATTCCGAGCCATTTCGATTTTCTTTGGCTCCTTAAGCTTTCGTTTCCGCACGCTTTATGATTTGTTCTTTTGTTTCCGCCACTTTATTTTTTGATTTATGTTTCCGAGGTTGGGTTCCAAAAACGGGGCCTAACAACTTCGACAACAACCCATCGATATCCCAGGTCCTAGGCCAACGTAAGTCTTGAGAAAACACCTCAAAGTTTTGCAAATAAAGGTGAACCCCTTTTGATATGCTGCTGAACCTCCCACACTAGTTCCTATGAGAATCTCTAATTAAGCCTCCAGCGGATACCTTTGTGGACCCTTGTTTTACTGCTCCATCAAAATTGATTTTTACCCAACCCGCCAAAGGTTTAATCCAGCCCATGAAGCTACCCACGGGTATGCCCTGTGCTGGAAACATGCAATTTTCCATCGCTCTTGCTCGTGCTAACCAAACGACGTAATCCATTATCATTCTGGTACCATCTTCTGGCCATTCAAAACCAGGCTCAAAAAGGCTGTTGTTCCGCCATTTCCATAGGAACCAGCATGTGACATCATAGATTGTGTCCTCGCTTCCTGCTACACCTGCTTATGCTTCATGAGGTTTGACTTCAGCCACGTTCGCTTGTCTTGCTGGAAAAAGCCTGTATCTACCATCTCCCTAGGAAATTTACACCAGATAACTTTTACTCTCGGGCAGCCCCTCACCATATGAATAGTTGACTCTTCATGCCCACAGAATTGACATCTACTATCCATGGCAATATGCCGGGCCACTTGCTGTTGATTTGTCAGGAGTTTCCGTTTAGCTGTTAGTTAAAGAAACGACCTAATTCGCAACGAGCTTGCCCATTTTCATATAACCTCCCAAAGTTTGTGATTGATGTTCATGGGGTGCCCTTCAATTAATTTATATGCTGACGTCATTGTGAACCTCCCGTGGTTGGCTGGTCCCCACATCAACCTGTCTTCCCCTATAGCTTCAACAATAGGGAATAAATTTGTAAGTTCCATACAAACTGTGGACGGAAGGTACTGCTGAAACTCATGCCATAGCCAATTACCCCCTTCGTTAGTAAGGTTCACGACCGTGGTGTAAAGGATACCATCAAGAATTTGAGAGCTTGCCATAAGTATTAGTGGTCCCCATCCATCCATCCAGTTGTCTAGTCAAAATAAAATCCAGTTCCCGTTGCGCAGGTTCCATTTGATACCTTGCGAAACAAATTGCCAGGATATCGATACCTCCTTCAATTGAAAATATTCATATAATGATTAAAAATTAAGAAAAAACTCCAAGAATCTCAAAAAAATTATTAATTAAAATGTCTATTTCAAAAGCATGTAAAAGTTTAAAAGTATTATATTAAAAAGTTAAAATATCCATTTAAAAAAGTTTAATACATGTCTCTTATTGCGTAGATATACTATTTTTCAACTTTTATTTGATATTTTACTTTTTCAACTTTTATTAAAATCAAATTCAATATTACATACATGTGAAAAATAATTATAACAACTTTATCGCAAGTACGTACTTTTAATAAATACAATAAGTTTCGTATAAATACATATAAATAATATTCTTATGCTCTATTTTCACTACAAGAAAACAAGCCATTTTGCGATGTTTTAAAAACGTCACAGAATGTCCAAAAAACGTCATAGAATACATTATGCGACGTTTTAAAAAAAGTCATAAAAAACGTCACGGAATGTGGTGTAGGCAAAAGGTTTTTGCGACGTTTTATATAAAACGTCACAGAAAACACAGACATTTCACGACGTTTTTAAAAACGTCACTAAAAGTTTAGATAATCCGCGACATTTTTAAAAAACCTCACAGAATATAAAGGAATCCGCGACATTTTTTCGAAACGTCGCAAAATGTCTTCCGCAATATTTTAGAAACGTCGCAGAATGTCTTTCGCGACGTTGACATTCCGCGACATTTTTAAAGTTATTTTCTTTTAATTATTAATTATTTTATTTTTTGAAAATAATTTAAATTTAATAATTTTTAAAATA
>JANJEY010000007.1:3156516-3168610 GCA_024703695.1 Erythroxylum cataractarum | reverse complement strand
TCACTGATGAAAAATCACTATATGTGCAATTCAATTATGAATGCACTCACTGCTCACTCATCCGAATTACCGATATGGCCTTACATCGGTAACGGGATGTTACAAGGTGTACAGTAGATTCTTGTTCTCGTCTTGCAAAGACAATCTACTCTATAGGAAGACCCGATCCCCCCTCTCACGACCTCAATAGGGCTGTAGTATAAGAAAACTCGGGGGAGCAAGGGACGGATGAGTTAATATGGCCAATGAAGGAACCGGTGGAAATTGAAGATGGTGACATCTCGGTGGTAAATGGCAAGTATGAGTCTACTTTGGCACGCTCTACCACCTTTCAAACTCGATTAGATCAACAATGAGAAAGAGTCATAGTGGTAAAACTAATAAGACGACAGATTGGATACCAAATGTAAAAAACTAGATTATGCGCTATGTGGATACTAGAAGGACCTATAAAGATAATTGACCTAGACAATGAGTTTTTCTTAATTAACTTCATAAAGACGGAGGATTATATTACCGCTCTAACCAAAGATCCAAGGGTCCATGGACTCCCAACTTTCGACCATCGATAGGAATAATTTCCTAAGTAGTGGTTTGGGTGCGCTTCCCTAAATTGCCTATTTCTCGCTATCACCCTTTGATTCTCAAAGCTTTGGGTAACTTGATTGGTAGCACGGTGAAAAATAGATGAGAATACGTAGCAATCACAAAGGGGTAAATTTGGTTGGGTGGCCATTGATGTTGATCTGACGATACCACTACGATCAAGGGTGGAGATAGATGGGGATGAGATAAAAGTAGCCTATGAAGGTTTGCCCTAGATATGCTTCTCTTGTGGAATGACTGGACATAGATCAGTAGATTGCCCCTCAAGGGTGACGTTGCCTCACGATGACCGAGTAGGGGTGAAGGACATTGAGAGTGACACTACAACTGCCAAGGAAACTGTTCCAATTGCCACCACGACCAGCAAGGAAATGTATGGACCCTGGATTCAAGTCCAGTGGCACACTAGATGTGCTGCAATAAAGGAGACAACTCACACACATGATCTTAATATAGTAAAGAACCAAAAGGACCAAAGGGGATCCAAGTTTTCAATCTTAACTGACAATGAGATGGTGGGGACTGATAACGCCCGACTGAGTAGTGTGGCGAGGGATTCTAGTGTTCATTCTCTGCTCGACAAAACTTGGACCACTTTATCACCCTGATAAAGCCAACAATGTCTACTATGGACCAGTCAGTAGGTGGGAGCAAATCCAAGCCTAGTGCAGGCAATAAGGCAAAGGTAGTTGCTCATACTCAACCCCAACGTCCTTTTAGGGCAGATACAAAGGAGAAACCAAGAAGGGTCCATAATTCGTCTCAACCTACTGTCTTACCACAATCCAGACAGCGTGGAAAAGGAGATCACATGGCAATAGTTATCCCGACTCATAGAGAGGTGGTTTATCCAAAAAACTCATTCTCACTACTAAAGGAGGATGAAATGGAATGTGGAGAGGATAGTGATCTGGTACACTTTGTGAAAAATAATATAATACCAGGTAAACATATATATGAGGTGCCCTCGTCCAAACCTCCTGATATCAGTACAAATCTACATGAGCTAAATAATGTACTTATGTTGATTGAATTTCAAGAGGAAGTTGTCGCCCAAACTTCAGATGTTGACGCTGTCGGTGAATAGCATGAAGAGGAACCCATATCTCCTGAGTAAGAGTGAAGGTTTCTTACTTATATCATTTTTTAATGCAGATTTTACTATGGAATTGCCAAGGGGCTAGAGGGAAGGCCTTCAAGCCCATTCTCATGAATTTAGTTTGGATGCATAAGCCTTTCCTTGTTGTTTTATCTGAAACTCGAATTAGTGGTTATTGGGTAGTTAGGATTTTCTCATTCCTATCGGGTGGAGGTTGAAGGTTTTTTAGGTGGTACATGGCTTTTGTGGAGAGAGGACACAGATGTCGTGATTTTGGTAGCTCGCAGGCAATTCACATCAAGATTGTACATGAAGACCACACTTTCTACTTTACAACTATTTATACCAACCCATAGTACCATCCCTAAAAGCATCTATAAAAGAACATCCAACGCATTGCATGTATTAAAAATGGGGCATGCCTACTAGGGGGAGATTTTAATGCTAAACTTGAAGTTGCTAATAAGAGAGGAGGCTTGAGAATACAACCAGTGGTAAATAAACTATTCCAAACATGCATTCAATGAGCTTGTTTGCATGATCTTGGTTTTGCTGGACTAAGATACACATGGAGGAGGGGTAATGTCATGGCAAGGATTGATAAAGCTCTCTGTTCAAATCAATGGCAAGAGTTGTTCCATAATACGACTGTAATGCATCTCCCTTTTATTAAGTTTGATCATTGGCCTTTATTGGTCCACTTTGGTAAACAGACTCCTTCCTATTACGAGCCAAGATAGTTCTATTTTCAACCTGCCTAGCTAACCCATAAAAATTTTGTAGCTTTTGCAAGAATCAATTAGAGGTTTGACTATCATGATTACTGTAGATCTTTGATGGCATTTGTTAGTAAACTGCATGATTGGAACAAAACCGACTTTGGGAATATTTTCAAACGTAAAAATAAACTCCTGGAAAGAATAGTGGGCATCCAACTCACCCTTAAAACTTGACCCACTGATTATCTACACAAATTAGAAGTATTTCTCCAATCAGAGCTGCAACATGTCTTATGTGAAGAGAAGCTCTTTTTGCACCAACAAGCTCGGTGTAAATAGATTTCACAAGGGGATTGCAATACCAAGTTTTACATGAAACTATTATGGCTAAGCGACAACTGGCTCGGATCAGCTCTCTTAGAAACGATGATCTAAAAATGGTCTGAGATTCTACTGCCCTCAAGAACATGGCTAAAGTGTATTTCGAGAAGTTATATTATACTGAGGAATCCTAATCAGTGGCTTTCCAGGCTCGAGGAGCTTTTCCACCATTACTTAGCAAAGCGATGTTCAAACTAGGGAGTCCAGTTCAAGAGGATGAAGTGAAATCTGCGGTATTTGATATGGACCCTCATAAGGCCCCAAGGTTTGATGGATTCCAAGCTCTCTTTTTCTAAAAACAATGAAAAATAGTTGGAGCTTCCATGGTAGGCTTTATTCAGCGAGTCTTTCGTTTTGAAATTTAGGAATCTAAGTTTAGTCTGACTATTCTTGTACTGATTCTCAAGATCCCTTCCTTGGCCTATCTTAAGAACTTTCGCCCTATCAACCTTTGCTCGGTAACTTACAAGGCAATTTCCAAGTTAGTTGTTAACTACCTCAAACCCTACCTGAATGATCTCGTTGCTCCTACTTAATGCAATTTTGTCTTATGTCGTCATATTACAGATAACATTGTTATTGTTCAAGAAATTCTTCATACAATATGAAGAAAGAAGGGCAAATCAGGGTTTACTACTATCAAGGTAAACTTAAAAAGGCTTATGATCGGTTGAAATGTGATTGTATACTAGATACTTTTAGTGATGATGGGTTGCCTATGGAACTGGTTAGCCTCATCATGAAATGCATCTCTACAGTCTTCATGCAAGTGAGTTGGTGTGGGGAACTCTTGAAAACATTCTCTCCGACTTGTGGAATTCGACCCCCCACCCAATTGTCACATTTATTCTTTGCAGATGATCTCATACTATTTGCTGCATTTAAAGATGATTGGATTAGCTTCATCTAGGATATACTTGATGATTTTAGCATGGCTTCTGGACAGAAGATCAACTAGGCCAAGACTCAGTTCTATGTTTCAAAGAATGTGTCTCAGCTAATGGGTCGATCTATCAGCAAAAGGCTAGGGTTTCAACTCACCAATAACCTAGGCAAATATCTTGACATTCAGTTACTGCATGAGCGCACTACTCGTCAAACTTACCAGTACATTCTAGACAAGGTGCAACAGTAAATCCAAGGGTGGACCTCTAAGTAACTCTCCCTAGCAGGTAGAACCATGTTAATGCAATCGATGTTCTCTACGTTGCCTATCTATACCATGCAAATTGTTCGGCTACTACAACAGCTCTGTGACGATTTGGAAAATATAATATGCGCCTTCCTATGGGGATCCAAGCCTGATCAAAGAAAAGTTAGTTTGGTCTAGTGGGATACTATTTGTAGGCCTAAGGAATTAGGTGGTCTTGATCTTAGACGAATTCAGATGAACAATGATGCAGTCTTGACAAGAATTTTCTTACATGCCCTTTAGCTCTATGGTTACGAGTAGTGTGAGCTAAGTACAAGCTTGGTATAACTAATTTGCTCCTTACCTTGAAATCAGTTGGGGGATTAATGATATGGCGAAGCATGGTTTCAATTTGGCAACATGTGTTGAATGGTATAAAATGGATCATTGGAAATGGAGTTTCTATGAGGTTTCGGCTAGACTTATGGGTTCACAACTTGGGTCCCTGATCTATACTTGCTATGGCCATCATTCCAAAGGAGATGATTAATTTACCGGTCAATCGATTTGTGGATGACTATGGTGGATAGGGATGGGAAATATTCGAGGGTTTGTTGCCAATGTCAATTTTCATGGCGATTACTGGCATCATTCCCCCAACAATGATGTTGGTGAACACAGGTTAGTTTGGGGAGCTTTTACGAATGGATTATTTTCCACTAAGTTTGCATACACTTTGATCGACTAGAACAACATTCAAGATGGGAATCACACCTGGACGCTAGCTTGGAAATGGGCAGGGTCTCAGCGGATCTGAGCTTTCCTCTAGCTCCTCTTAAGAGGACTAATTTTATCTAGCCAACAACGGTGTATCAGGCACTTATCTACAAATGATTCATGTCCCAGTTATGGAGCAAGTGAGTCTAACATCCATATAGTGAGGGACTGTCGTCATGCTTAGTCTTTAAGGTTGTCCTTTCCCTAGTGTTTGTAAACCGTAAGTGTACGGTTATCGAAGTGAGTAATAAATCGGTAAGAACCGAATCGTATCTACAAGGATTATGAGAAGTTTTAATTCTAAGCTAGTTAAATGTATTTGAAATCAAGTTGAGTGAAATTTTAGGAAATTAAAATATTTAACTTAAATAAATTTCTAAACAACTACCCAATTCAATGCGACCAAAATAACTATGAATATGACAAATTTGTGCAGTAACTAATTAAGAAAAAATTGTAACAATTGACTAATTAAAAGTATTAACTTTAATGGGGAATGATTTTCTCTTAGGGAATGATATTTTTGTCAACCTTAATATTGAATTAGCTATCTTCCACGGGTGAATTTTAAGAGTAATTAATCCCCTTTTTTCCAAAGATGAATTAATCTATCCACTCTAGACATCACTTAGTAATCCCTTACTTAAGTTCTTCCTAGAGTATCTTACGCCCAAAACCTTCAATTTTTACCTTCTAAGTTTCTTGAGTCTCCTAACTCATAAGAAAATCCTAGTCAATTTTTTTTAATCTTCTAGCAAAAACTTCCTTTTTTCAAAGGCAAATTTATACCAAGGTAATTTTCAATAATCCAAAGGAATAACAAATAAACCTAAGGAAACATCAACAAGTATAAGACTACTGATTCATGGATTCATCAAAATTCAATATTAAAGCATCAACAAAATATCAAATCCCTAAAAGAAATTAAAATTTCTAGCCATAAACCATCAATCCAAGCAATTCAAAAATATAAACGCTAGACAAATTCATAAGAAATCAATTATAAATGAAGAACAAAGCTATGCAATCTCCTTTGCATGGTTGCTTCCTTGGCGATGAATGGTGATGGAGGCTATGTTGGTGAGTGTTGAGCTGTTGCTTCAATATGTGATTGGAGGCAAGCTACTTCTTTGGTAGTGAAATGAGATTGCGTTGGTAAGTGTAATGAATGGATGTTGTTTGCGTGAGTTTATGTTGTTGTGGGGAGGATGCATGTTGGCTGGTGAGTGGCGGCTGTGATTACTCGAAAAAGAAACTGCGTGTGTTAATGAAGCATGATGGTTATCTCTTGTTGGAGTGTGTGAATGGAGGCTGCTTGGTGAAGGCAGCTGCCTAGAAGTGCTTGCGTGAAGAGGTGTGAAATGAGGTTGTGTTGTTGTGAATTGAGGATGGAGAGTTGTTGAAGAATGAGTGGAGGCCTAGGCAGCGTAAAACAATCTCCTTTAGCCTGCCTTGTGTGTGAGTGCTATATATGCTGAAATGGGACTGATGAGTGGCGTGGATGGGAGTAGTTGCCACTTATTTATACATGAAACAATGACATGTGGGGGCTGTTGTGTGAGTGTTGTTGCTTTGGTGAGTAAAAAATAGAGAGTTATAATGAAGTGGGGTTGTGTGTTTGTGGAATGGAGTGGGGCATTGTGCGTGTTGGACGTATAGAGAGGCTGCCTTGGTGTGTGCTTTTCATGTAAATAAATGAAGGTTGTATATTGATAGTGGATGGAGGTTTGTTTCAGTGTGGGGGTGTGTTAATAATTGTAAGTGGAGTGGTTGCTAAAGTGGGGGCTATGGAGAGTAGGCCAATTTTTTAACACAACTCCAATTTTTCAAGGTCAATTTCAACAGTGAATAAAAACTAAACGATGATGATTTAGGAGCTCAAATTTTATTAGCATCTTTGTCTTTGAGTAATATGAGACTTGAATCACTGAATTTCACCATCTGAGTTCAAAGTTATGATTGAAACATCATTAAAAGGTTAGTATGGCGATCTAAAATCTGACACAGTTTTTGAAAATTTATTTCTCCTAAATTTCAGCTTAGAAAAATCTATAATTAGTCCCAAACAATCCGTCAATGAGTCAAAAATTTAAGTATGAAATTTCATAATTTTTATCTAAACCAATCTCGAGATAAAAATCTCACAATGACTAAAGGTCAAGTCTGCTAGAAACCCAAAAATAGTACAATTTGAATCTATTTGTTTCATTTATACATTTTACGTCAACAAACCTCGAATAATGCTAAAACATGATAAACTAGCTGTAGATGAACATAAAATGAACGTAAATAACTCTAAATTAAGTCCTAAAGATACATGAAAATTTGAGTGTATCAAATTCTCCCATACTTAGCTCTTGCTTGTCCTCAAGTAAGAAAAAGAAAGAAAGTGGAAGTACAAAAAACATGAAAAACAAAGTGTAAAAAAAACAAAAACATAGAATGCGAAGAAAAAATACTTAAGTATGCAGCATTCAAATCAGATCCCCAACCATATCAATTAATTCAAACATGATAACTGGAACCCTATTTACCACGATCAACACATAAAATCACTGAACTCAGTTTACATGTAACGGTCGAACTAATCTAGCATAATAGAGTTATAGGAAATCTATGCCATATCAAAATAATAAGTCCTCCCATTGATATACACTCTAACACTTAAACTATTTAGGCTCAAATGTGTAACTCTCAAAATTCGATCAACGAATACATTTTACTATATGCTTGCTTTTCAATCTTGAGAGCATTATCAAAGTGCACATATACTATACACAAATCAAAAGGTCTTTAAAATGGTTATAATGGGGCTTGGCTAAAGGTGAGGTAAAAGACAGATAAGAGAAGGCTAAAACAAAGGTAATAGAGCTATACAAAATATCATAGAACTTGTGTACATGTATGCATCCAGGGACATAATTCTACAAATTAAACACAAACAACTCTACTTTTTTTCATTTCATTTGGATTTCCCATAGACAAGTATATAACTTAAAACACTTGGGAAACACTTTTTTTTCTTTTCATCTCACGATAGAAACTCTTTCTCTTTTTTTGTTTTGTTTTGTTTTTGTTTTGTTTCTTTTTGCTGTGTTGTGTTCATAGTCAAACATTTGGATTACCACCACGTCATCATATGTCAATCAACTCACATCTTCAACTTTGGCAAATAGATGCTCAACTAACCTTGGCCATAGGGTATAGAGTATAAAAATGAGATCAAGGCTAAGTTAATAATGAGAAAGGAAAGAAAAGGAAAAAAGCTCAAAGGGGCTTTCTAATGGAAATAATGCTTTAGGTTGGCTATTTAAGTTCAAGTGGTTTAACCTAGATTCCTTTATCATATTTATGCAAACATGCTAAGTCAAGATATTAAGCAAGTTTCAGAGAATTAAAGAATGCACACGACAAAAAATAATGTTGAAGGCATAAGAGCTCACATAGGTCGTCTATTAAGTCAATACAACATAGTTTTAAGCTCACTCTACTATTTAGAAAGCTCAAGTGTTACATTAAAACCCATTCATAAAGTTTATACATTCATCGTTATTAACCAAATCTCACGCATAATACTTAAACTCATTCAACAATTGGGAATCCTAAAGAAAGCTAACACACTTAAGATGCAAGAAAAACAAAAATTGTTGTAATTTTTGAATTTTTTTTAAATTTATAGTTTATTTAATGCACAACATGCAAGTAACAAAAAAAATTTCTCAAGTTCAAGCAAGAGCAAGAAGGTGCAACAATTTACCCCTCAAAATATAGCATAAATCTGAATCTAGACTACCCTAAAATTAGAAAATTGTAACCTAGAACAAACTAAAGTCTCCCCTCACATTTAAGCACAACATTGTCCTCAATGTTAAAGTAAATGCAAGAAGAAAGATTCACACAAAATCTGAAAAACAGAAACAAAATTCAAAACCTAGAAAAAACAAGAAAAATCGAAATGAAAAAGAAGAGAAAGAAGAAATCAAATCTGATTTATCTCTAATGGGTTGCCTTCCATTAAACACTTATATATGGTTATAGTCATTAGCTCAACATTGTGTGCTTATCATTCTCTATAGTTCAATATATCTACAACCACTTTCTCTATCTGAATGTCCTTGAAACCTTCAGAGAAAGGCTTCAATCAATGGTTGTTAACTTTGAAGCTTTGGTTGATACCTATGTCACAAATCTCAACAATGCCATGTGGAGATATATTAGTAATAATGAAAGGACCATGCCATCAAGAACGTAACTTACTAGGAAAGAGCTTTATATGCAATTAGAAGAGAATAATTTTCTGTCCCACCGAAAATTCCTTGCGTCTAACCATTCAGTCATGGTATACTTTTGCCTTTTCCTTCGCAATCCATGCTTTCTTATACGCGCCATTCCGTATCTCCTTGAGTTAATGCAGCTGTAACTTGCGATGAATTCTGGTATTATCATAATCTAATTTACATTAATTAAAGACTTCATGGAGTATAGAAGGCTCAACAACTTGAAATTAGAATTCAGAGCTTCAATCTTACATTCCTATAAAAAAAACAAAACAAATAAAGAAAACATAAATGAGATACTCAAATGAAAGCAATAAAAAGAAATTGAAACAATAAAGAACTAAAATGAAAGGATAAGATTGGAGTGCCTCCCCACAGGTGATATGTTTAATGTCGATAGCTCGACGTAGACATTTGATCACGGGTGCTTGAGTGAAATGATTACAATGTTTCTCAACTCTTGACCATAATAATGCTTCAATCTTTGCCCATTCACTTTGAAAGTTCTTCCATCACTTCCCTCAACTTCAATCGCTCCAAAAGGGGTAACATTCTTCACAACAAAGGGCCCCGACCATCTAGAGCGCAATTTACCTGGAAAAAGCTTCAATCTCGAGTTGAAAAGTAAAACTTTCTCTCCTGGAGTAAATTCTTTCCTCATGATGTGTTGGTCATGCCATTTCTTAGTCTTCTCCTTGTAAATTTTGGAGTTCTCATATGCCTCATTTCGAAATTCTTCTAATTCACACAACTGAAGAGAGCGATTTTCAACCGATTTTTGCCAATCAAGATTTAACTTCCTAACTGCCCAATAAGCTTTGTGTTCCAACTCTACCGGAAGATGACAAGCTTTTCCAAAAACTAAACGATATGGAGACATGCCAATTGGGGTTTTGAAAGCTGTCCTATATGCCCAAAGAGCATCATCAAGGTTGAGAGCCCAGTCTTTCCAGTTAGGGTTCACTGTCTTCTCAAGAATGTCCTTGATCTCTCGATTTGATATTTCAGCTTGGCCATTTGACTGTGAGTGGTAGGGTAAAGCAACCTTGTGTCAAACTCCATATTTAGTTAAAAGATTACCCATAAGCTTGTTGGAAAAGTGGGTACCTTCATCACTAATAATGACCCTTGGAGTGCCGAATCTTGTGAAAATATTTTTCTTTGTTTCTCCCTCTTTCCTGTAAATAGTCTCTTGTTGATGCACTAAAAGACTTATTCTATGTTTCTTCACCTCATTCATTCCATTAAAGGTAACTTAAAGCTTGTCCCACATTTTATTAGCGGTAGAACAGTGGGATATCTTTTCGTACTCTTTTAGAGATAGTGCACAAATCAGATGATGTCTTGCTTTGGCATTCAGTTGTACATTTCTTCTATTGATATTTACGTTGTCAATAGCAGGAGGTGTAGTTCCAGTTTTTTAATAGCTTGCAAGATTTTGATATCCACTTATTAAAGATAAATGGTCATTCTCTCTTTTCAATAGGAGTAGTTGCTTCCATTGAAGTCAGGAGGCTTTGAGATGGATTGTCCTTCAAGGCTTCTTAAGTTGTTTGTCATGATCTATTACGTGTTGTAAAACACTAAATGTGAAATTTCGCTCTGATACCAAATGATAAAGCAAACACACGCAAAAGGTTGGTGAATTGTGTGTAAAAAAAATTTACAAATTCTTTCAATTTGTATAATAAATAGATCCTAGTTAATAAATTAAAATAGTAGGAGCCTATTAGATGATAAAGCCTTTTAAATGACAGGAGTTTGTTAGGCGATGGGAGCCTTTTGTAGGATATGACCTTGCTTAAATGAGAAGAGCCTACTTAATGATAAATCATGTTAAAACAATTTAAAAATAGAAGGCGTTTGTTAAAACTGAAGGGAAACTATTGTAAGTTGAACATAGAAGGAGCCTCTTATAAAAGTGAAGTAGCCTTATGTTAAAAAGAACACAAATACACACACACACAACATAATGTGAAAATTTAAAAGTTAAAGAGAGAGAGAAGAAGGACGCAATGGATTTATACTAGTTCGACTTACAACCTAAACCTACGTCCAGTCCCTAAGTATCTAACTTGAGTATTTCACTATAATAATCCGAGTATTAAATTTGACGAGCCTGTTGGACCCCGTTTTCAGAGTCCAACTATCCAAAAGTCATAACCAGAAGTCATAAAATGTGAGCGTGCGTATTACCTTGTAGGGTTATTTTTATGAACTCTCATTAGCCATCATCGGTTCGTCTTCATTCTTATAACATCCCAAAAGTTTCCAATTTCGTTCAATAAAGATCAAGATATGCTTAAAAGCCAAAGTATGCTCATATCCACGTCATGCTCCTCCAATCGATTCCCTCATTTTTTTTCCTTAAATATTTTTCAAATCAACACCAAAGGCTACCAATGTTTATGGAGAGATATAAAAAGGTGTTAGAAATCTATTGGTTTAAGAATCACTTCATTTGGAGGTCGGATGACGAAGTTATGGACGAAAGAATCAAACATGTTTATGTCCTCAATCATATTGTACCTATCTTGGGACAATTGGCATAACTTTCACTAGAAATATTAGATTGAGGTCATTTCAAGATAGTTTCCAAGAGAACTTTGAGATATACAACTCTTGTGAAGACCCCAAAGAGAGATTTTTCAATCTAAAGGGTCAAAATCGTGAAGTTCTGAAAGAGTACAGTGTATGTCCGTTACACTGAAATACTCCTCTACCTAATGGACATACACGGGATTTGGGGTGTCTTCCAAACCCGTGAAGGTCGGTTTAATAGACATAGACTGGCTTAGGGAAATTTCCAGACCAAGAATGTTAGGCCCCGAATTTTTTTTTATGATGATATTCAGCATAAATTATGATAATTGTGGTTTTATGCCTTAGTTTGATTAACTTGGGAACAATAGGATAATTGAGGTGTATTTGCGTTTAATGTGGTTTAAATGAGAATTAGAGGATTTAATTATGTGAGGACATTTTAGGAAGATTGCTTAGGTTTGAATGGGTTTAGGCTTGTAAAGAGGGGTAAGTTGGTATTTGTGTTTTCTTTAGGTTAAGGAAATAGAAAGAAGAGGAAAAGGAAAGAAATAGAAGAGAA
>JANJEY010000007.1:3034216-3057223 GCA_024703695.1 Erythroxylum cataractarum | reverse complement strand
TATTCAGTTTAGCTCCGTAACCGTCTTAAACTGATGTTTCTTTCTTCCGTCTTATTTTCGTATCGTCTGCTTTTTGTCTTCGTAAAGCTTCCGTCTGTTTTTGTATCGTCTGCTTTTTCTTTCTGTAAAGCTTCCGTCTGCTTTTTCTTCCGTCTGCTTTTTGTTTCGTCTGTTTTTCTTTCGTCTGCTTTTGTATCGTCTGCTTTTCTTCCGTTTGCTTTTGTATCGTCTGCTTTTCTTTCGTCTGCTTTTGTATCGTCTGCTTTTCTTCCGTCTGCTTTTGTATCGTCTGCTTTTCTTCCGTCTGCTTTTCTTTCGTCTGCTTTTGTATCGTCTGCTTTTTGTTTCGTCTATTTTTCTTCCGTCTGCTTTTCTTTCGTCTGCTTTTGTATCTGCTTTTCTTTCGTCTACTTTTCATTTGAATATTTCTTTTTGTTTATTATCAAAATTATTTAATACGTGAAGTCTGGTTTGACTTAACAATAGTGTCCAAATAATAAAGTTGAGAGAAAGATTATGAGGAATGGCCCGTATTCTAGTGCAGTTGGTAGCCTGATGTATGCCCAGGTGTGCATTAAATCGAACATTGCATTTGTTGTCGGACTATTGGGTCGATATCTAGCCAACCAGGTATGGACCATTGGAATGCGGTTAAGCGAGTGTTGAGATACCTAAAGGATATCAAAGATGATACGTTGACATACAAGAAGATCAACAATTTAAACCTCACAGGGTATACAAACTCCGATTTCGCTATGTGTTCGGATGATTGCAAATCCACATCGAGGTATATTTTTATGATGGCAAATGGTGCAGTACAATGAAAGAGTATCAAGCAGACACTAGTAACTTCCTCAACCATGGATGCAGAGTTTATTACATGCTATGGAGCTGCTACATAGGCAGTTTGGCTTAGAAACTTGATTTCTGAGTTGTCTGTGGTGGATTCAATCGCTAGACCCATTCAGTTGTATTGTGGTAATCTTGCTGCAGTGTTGTTAAGTAACAACAACAAGAACATCATAGGGTCTAAGCATTTGGAGGTCAAGTATTTGACCATAAAGGAGTTGATTCAGAAGGGTGATGTTGAAGTGGAACACATCAGGATTGAAGAGATGTTAATTGATCCTTTGACTAAAGGACTTTGCCCATTAGTATTTGTTAGACATATATCCAGCATGGGTGTGTTAAAGTCCTTAGACAGTAGTAGTTAGAGATCACTATATTTGCTCCTTAATATTTTGTGTATTTTGATGTATTACGACATTATGATTATTTATTAATAAAGATGATCATATCTTTTATCCTCAGTAATAACTACTTTTGTATATAGTCATAATACATATGGAAGCGTTAAAATTTGTGTTGATCTTAAGCATTTTAAAGATCATAAGGCATATATAAAGATTGACCTTGAGTCTATGTCATTAAACACATAAAATTTATATGGATATCCTTAAAGTTTCATATGACATAGAGTGATATAAGGTTTTAATCCCATTAAGGTTTTCTAATGCAGTTTAGCATTCAGTTGGAGAACATAAAGGTTTTGTCTAATGTTATTTAGCATTCTGTGAGAGAAAACAAGTTTTCTTTAATGTTATTTAGCATTCGGAGAGAGAAAACATGATTTCTCTGCTATAGTTTAGCATAAAGTTAGAGAAATTGAGACCTACAAACGAAAATGATACATATTGGATCATACAAGTATCATCTTAGTTTTTCACACTCTATTTTCCATTCATATTAGTGAGGTATTATATATTTATGATTAAATTGGACTTGTGTCACATATGACATATGTGTTTGATATCTTTCGATATCGAAAGCCTTGCAGAACAGAATGTTAGACTTTTGTTAACTTTAGATTGAATGTTTTTAAAATTTTGGTACCAATACAGTAGCGTGACTTAATCAAATTTTTAAACTATTTTGAACTTGACAAAAACTGCAATTAATAATTGTCCAAGGGAAGAAATGTTAGGCATTTTTTTCCTTAGGGACAATTTTGTCTTTTTCCTATTAAATAAACAATTATTAATTATAATTTTGACTTTTAATAAATTATTAGTTAAGTTAAGTAATTTGATTCAAATAAAGGTAACAAAGTGGCCTAATAAATGATTTAGATTAATGGGTCAAAGTCTTGATGAAAAATGGATCCCTTTTAGTGTAGACCTGGTCTATATCAACCTTGTGATGGGGAAGTCCGATATGAAAGCTATATAAAGGTTAAAGTCTCCTATAGTTGATCATATAAATCGTAAGCATATGATTTTCTGACTCATTAAGAGAGTTTGTATATTGAAAAAATTGTAGAAAGACCTAAACTGAAGGTCGGTGAACAATTTCCTCAACAGTCCCAGGAATATCATAGCTTGTTTTGGCATCAAAATTGCTTTAGAACTCGAAATGGAACTAAAATCAGATATTCCACATTTCTTTCATTTTTACCTTTTCATGTATGATTCGGAGTACATTATAGGGTTAGTTTTATATAATATACTCATGAATCTTATGATCGTGAGCTTGCTGATGGGCACAAACTGGCAGCTTCTTGGTCACTTAACCTAGAAGCTTGCGAGCTTCCACCATGTAACAACTTGATAGCTACAATACTTAATTCGGATGTCTGCGTAAGTTAAATGCTTGAGAACTGAACTTACATGATTACCGACTTACGGGCAGTGAAACCGAAAGGGTTTTACCCTGTCTAATATGTCCAAAATGACAAGGCTGTTAATCTAGATAACGTAAAAATAGATCCTCGACAAATTTACAATATAAATTTTAAAAACCCATTTTTATTATTAAAGAGGTTATCTTTATATCATAATTGTAGAATCTAAAAGGTTGTATTAATTTCTAATAGTAAGATTTAGAGAACAATTCAAAATATTTATAGAAAAAAACGAAAGTTAAAGGAATTTATCTTATTTGTTCTTTACAAAAGTTAAGAGGAAGCTGAGGCTTATTTTGTTCTTTAAGAGAATAAAAAACGACCCTATTTTTGCCTCTTTTTACTTTTACTATTTATGAGAGTCCAAATTAGGTTTTATTTTACTTTTTATGATGGTAAATTCTAGATAGGTGTCTTTTTTGTCCTTGTCCATACCCGGGCTTAGATGGAACTTTATATATATTATTATTATTATTATTATTATTTTAAATATTTTTTAAAAAGTAATAATTTTATAGATTATAAGATAATGACTTTATCCCAATTCACCCACTTTACTTTTTTTTTTTCTATTCATATAAGGTTATAAGTTTACCTTAGTTTAACAATAATTAAAGTTTGAATATAAAAAGTTAAACATTCAAGGAATAGTTAATTAAGAAATTAACTAAAAATAATTTAAATTTAATTTATCATATGATAGAAGAAAATTAATTAATAACATTTTGATAAATATGAGACTAAAATTTTCCTTTTTCTCAATATAGAATCAGACTAAAATTTTGTCAAAAATTATTAACATTATTTTGTTTGTATATCTAAATCTAATATTATATTACTAAGAATCTTTTTTGTTTTAATATTATTTATAATACTTTAGAGTAATTAAACTCATTTTACAAAAATGAGCCAACCAACGTTTTTATGGGTATGAAATTTAGAGGTGGGATCTCACAATTCATTTCTTGCTATTAATAGAATAAAATGAGTACAATAACTTGACTAACGGGTCGGGGTAAATCCAAGGCTCAATTAGACTCGAGCCTAACGGGACCTGAGGTAACCTAACTTGACTGTCATTTTATTTATAAAAGCTAAGCCGAGATTAGGCAACTCGAGCTTGGGCCAGGCGTGGGTTAGCCGGACCGTGTTACTTTTTGCTTTTATAACACACGAGCCTCGGGCCTAGGTAGGCAGGCCCTCAACCTGTTGCCATCACTTCGTTAATAGACGTTAGGCTTCGTTGGGCTCTCATGTGACTGGTTTTTCTACCGATTCCTAGGAGGGGAGAGAAGAGGAAGAAGCAGGAGGAACGAGAACAAAATGGCGAGAGGCACTGAAGAAGAGCATTTTAGTGAGATAAAAGGAGATGGTTGCCATTTTGTTTGGGATGAATCCACTCAGCTCTACTTCCATTCCAGGTCTGTTTTGTGATGAACCCTCCCTCTAAACCTTCTTCGATAATCATATTTGTAACTGAATTTTATGATGGCTATTCGTCCTTTTTGTCTTTTTCTGGGTAATTTACCGTGCCTTCTTTCGCATCGCATCAACGGGAAGCGAAAGTTTGAATTTTTGTTATTTATTTTGTTCTTGGGCCTTTGAGTGTTCTGTTAATTCTGTTGGAATGACGAATTTTGCGTTCAAATTTGTTGCAGTAGTGGATTTTACCATGATCCCATCGCTGGTTGGTACTATAGTTCTAGTGATGGATGCTATTACAAGTTTGAGAATGGGGGCTATGTGCTTTTGGAATCTGACAGGGTACTATTCAACTTGAGTAGGTTGTTCTTTTTATGTTCTGTTGCTATAAAATTTAGGGCAAGACTTTTCTTTGACAGGTACACGTATACGAAGATATTCCTGATAATACTGTTCAAGATGAGCACCTCAATCATTTAGATTGCAGTAGCAAGGAGAATTTCTCTCCATTGCAGGCAGATGAATCTGACGCTGAAGCCACTGCTAGTGGAAGAGCTCAAGGTTTGTCGTTATATCATTTGGGGAAGACAAGTTTATATGTCTTCATCACCAAATACATAGGTTTAAATTAAAACATTATACGATTAATGATAGTTCGTGAAAAATGACGAATTTATATATCCGGACCAGCTCAATCCATAAAGTTAACCTCCATGTTTAATGCCAGTAGTGAATGGTGATTTATAAGAAGTTATGAACTTTATTAACATGAAGATATACACTATGACTTTCCTCCTTCACCCCACACTTTTGAAGAAAAAAAAAAGGGGGAAAAAAAAAAGAAAACACATTACATATCACTTTACTGCTCTTACAATATTATGTTCCTCTAGTATTAGGGAATATCTTGTAGAATCTGATAATGATCCTAGTTTCAATTTTTTCCCAATGAAAATCTTTCTTACTTTTCAAAGCTATTCATTGTAAATACTTTTAATGTAGCATTGACAGGAAACGTGGAATGCAGCAGTGGCAATCAGCCAGTTGAAAATCTTCCTCCACCTTCTGACTGGTATACAACTTCTTACTTTTCAATTATATAACATATGGCATTTTTTGATAACCACATATATTGACTCAGGTTAGAAGAAACACTCATCAACATTTTTCTGTCTCGTTCTAAACAAGCAGCCAGTGTTCCCGATGGTTCAACTGCCCCTTTAGAAGTGGATGGAGCTAATAGCTATGAGCTTGGAGCTGATGGTTTGTCATGAATTACTTTGACCTACTTCTGTAGGTTCAGGTTGAATTTGCTTATCCTGGGTGTTGATAGCTTTTATTTGAAGATGCAGCAAATGATGATTATACTGTGCTGGAAAGACATGAAAGTGGTAGAATGAGAGAAGGCCATGCTGTATTAACTGATACGGGTGGATGTTTTGAGGATGAAGGTCTAGTCGATTGCTTGCCAGTTTGAAATTTGTTTGCCACAGAATTTATATTTTTCTGTATTTTATTTCTTCTTTATACTTGTTCCTTTAACTTGGCCTTTAATTATTAGATTTCATGAGCAATCCTACCCTGATTAAATATGGACAACTTAATTGCCTTTCAGAAGATTCACTTTAAGGACTCTATTGCATGAATCTTCTCAATTCAGTTTGAAAATATTGAAATTGATTATTATCCGTCTAAGTATCATATGCTATCCTGCTCCAGAACTTTCAAAGGAAGAAGAAAATTGGCGGGCTCAGTATGGTCAAGTAATTCAATCTGCAGAAACAAGCCTACAAAATTTTCCTGCGGTGGATCTATGGGATTGGGAAATGGTCAGTGAGAACATAAAGGGTGGAAAAGATAAGATGAGTAAACTGGTGGGCCGGCTGGTTAAACAGTCTGCTAGGCTACATCCTTCAGTGGCTTCTGGTGGTGGTCTCCTTAGAACTGCTCCAATATGTGAAGTACATCTTGACCTGGTTCGAGTTAAAACAGGTTCAATTTTTCTTGTTTTGTATACACAATATCCTTGACATTGTTCACCAACTTGATTCTGGGTGCTTTTTAAAGTTCTTAACACACAATTATGTTAGAGAATTTTATTTTTCTTTTGTCTCAGGGCAAGTGTACAAGTTGCATAATCCTAGTGCGAGATACTTGGCCTCTTTGTCAACATACGACTCATCTAACCCAACAAAAGATTGGGGTTTTCCCATTATGTCTATTGGTATGCAAGGTGTTCCCCATGTGAAACCAAATGGAGCAAGTGAACCCAGATCAACTGTTCAAGATCCTAGGCTGAGCAATCAGCTCTCCACATCCAAAGAGGTGAAGTGTGATGTATATTCTTTGATTTTGCCACTCTCAAACCAAACCTCTTTGGTATGCTGATTTTTGGTGAATAGGTTTTTTCTATACTATAGAGGACAATATGAGAACAATGGAAGTTCATCTACCTATTTGTAATGATGACATAAACACTAATTTGTGCATGACAAAAATTACCTAGAGCATCTTTTCTACTTTCCTGGACAGTCTTTTAAAAGCTAATTTTAGGAGCTTTGAATTAGTTGCGAAAACTAATGGAAGAGGTCTTATTGCTCTTATGAGCTCATTTTGTAGCAATCTATTGAATACTATAACCTCAGCCTTAGATGGGACAGATTCCTTTTCGTTGTAATTCATAACCTTGCCTAATTTATGAGCTCTTTGATGTCCATATCTGTTCGATACTTTTTCCTTTGAAAGAACTCAACTTGCAGTTTAACTCAACATTCACAAGAGCGCCAGTTAGCATTAATAGTGTAGCCATGTGGTCTTAACTTTGAGGTTTAAGAAGATTACCTCAAATTCAACTATGAAAATCTGGTGATTTGATTTATTTATACTTCTCAATTTCCTTGGTTTGATTTTATTGTTCGTCGGTTTGTGCTGTCAGATGAGAGGTCATGACTACAGGGATAGAGCTGCAGAGAGAAGAAAATTGCATGGTGGATTTGGTGTAGGCCCTGGGCAGAAGAGTACATCATCATCACCTGCGTACACTTCGAGAGAAGAAGCTGCAGCTGAAGCTCTTGATATGTCTTTTGGCAGTGGCAGCTATGCCCGTAAAATCCTTGAGAACATGGGTTGGAAAGAGGTAAATTCTCTCGTTTTGAGTTTAATTCACGTATTACGAGTTGTGGCCGGATCTTTTACATATGAATCTTTTAAGTAAAAGCACGGAGTTGCTCTGAAGATTCGAGGTTTTGCAGGGTGAGGCTTTAGGGAACTCCAAAAAGGGCTTGATTGAACCTATACATGCAATAGGAAACATTGGCAATGCCGGCCTGGGATGGCCAAAAGGCACAAAGAAGCAATTGCCCTAACTATTTTGCTACTTGTTACATTATGCTGTTACAGAGGATGAATCAGTCAGATTCTCATGATAAATGTCTCACCTATTGTTTATTCAGCATCTTCTCTCTTGTCAAGGTCTGCGCCCTCATTTGTCAAGAATGATACACTTTAAGACACTAAATCATACAAAATCACGGGAAACATTGTGCTGCCAAAGCACAGTGGCAAACCATCTCTCCGATACAACTCTTCTTTCCATGGATTCCGGTGACTAAGGGCCCATACTGTCTATCCTTCCAGCTTTGGAAAGATGATGAGTTGGCTCACCTCACTCATGTTCCTCCATAGCAAAAAGTTGCACGTATAATAGAAATCTAGGGAACATTATCCAGGACCATTTCTACAGGCTTATGATGTGTAAAATGAATGACCAATTAAGGCCTGCATAATGTACAAAACATAGAAACAGCAAAATTCAATGTTTTACAGAACTGCTCACGCCTAATTGACCTCTGTTTCCTTTTTAAGTATCACAGCTTCATCATTAGTTGTTTTACTGGGGGTGGAATCAGTTTTCCCCTCCTCCACTGGGCTCTTCTGTTGCACCTCCTGCCTTAGTCTGTTGAGCTCATCATCCTTCTCTGCCAGCTTTCCTTGCAAGATAAGCACCTGAAAATGCAAGATCATATATAAACATTTGGGTCCGCATATTAAGGAATACGTTAAAATTATTCTGCATAAAAGATTCAATGAATGGAAAATATCCAATAGATGAGTATTGCACTGTTTAAAAGTTTCATTTTAACTGCAAGACTGCCAAAAGTGAAGCAAGTATACAGAAAAGAAACCATTTCGTTAGATTTCTCCACATCGCTAGTCAGGCCCTCCATATGTTTGTACAGTCCTGTATGCATAGCAAATGAAGAGTTGGTCAGAAATCATTACGTAAAACTCAGCATCAACTTAAAATGTTGAGCAACAGCATTAAATTAAGATAGAAATCATTACATAAACTCAGCGTCAACTTATAATGTTGAGCAACAGCATTAAAGATTGCATCCTTATAGAAGATGATCATGCTATTATAGAGCAATTGTGTTAGTGATAACTAGAGAATGAGGGCAGAAAAATTGCAGAGAGCACATAAATTAGTCGAGTGGAAAAGGATCAAGATAGTAAGGAAAAAATGCTGGGAGATGAACCTTTGACTATTGAATAACTCTCAATGAGTGGAACCATGCAACCATTTAACCTATCAGTGTACATGAAACCTCTATAGCATAAGGGAATGAATCTAAGAACAGATGGTAAAGACGGCAACTGTACGTAGTAATAGCATAAACTTCCAAAGTTAAAAACTCTTAATCAGGATGAAATAATATAACTGACCTTCAAATTGACTTCTCAATTCTGCATTTTGAGATTTTTGCAAAGCCAGTTTCATTGCTAATTCATGCATCTGCAGACCAACAAACATCTCATTAAAATAATCACTGAGACAAGTTTAGAAAGGAGCAAGAAATAGGTCCAAGAGTAAAAGGAAAGTATTCGTTATGCAGGCATCGAGTGATTATGTTTGAAGTATGACTACATAGAAGTCCAAAAAAACAATACCAAAAGAAACTTTTTAGGCAGTTATCTGATGCATTCATAAGGTAAAAAGTCTCTATCTGATTTCAAATTCTATAATGTTACAAACAAAATTGACATATTCGTATGAACTTGCTCAAAAAGTTGATCATCCACCAACTGTACACCACCCTCATATATACCATAACAGAGAAAAGACAGGTTAGCCTTTCCTAGCAGAAAAAAACAGTAGGTATTAGAATGATATGGTCAAGAAGACTATACAAACAGGAAGATAACAGGAAAAACTAAACATCAATTTCTAGAAATTAGTATAGGAAAAAAATGAGAAGAAAAAAGGTAAGCCAAATGGTAGCACCTTTCCTTCAGCAGCTTGATTACCAATCTCCTCATTTTCCTCCTGTAGGGTCCTGCACTTGGCCATCAGCATCTTTCCCATCTTACTTTGAGGAGTAAAATTGACAGCCTCAATATTGTCCTGCAGTTCCTTCACCTTCTTGTCCTTCTCCTCAACCAAATTCTGGCATGACAGAAAACGAAGCAGCAAATGATCATTTAGAAAGACAGTTCTGATGTCATCAACAATCGTATTCCATAACCACAAATGTCTGGAGAACAAAGGCACAAAAGTATACAAAGAAACAAGCACCATTTCAGGACAAGTATGATCCTTTTGTCATATAATATTGTAAGGGAATATGTTAATCAGAAACCTTTAAGCGTGTAAATTCCTCGTGTATTGCTGGATCCAGCAGCAGTCTCCTTGCCTGTCAGGTTAAACAAAATCAATTGAACATCATCACAATCAATAAATTAAAGAAAATTAACATATGAGCTAAAACCAGTTTATATTATTCCAAGAAGCAGTTAATAGCATAAGTTCTAGGCCTCTCCATGAACGTCTAGTGCAAATTTTCAAATTTATTGCAATATACATTGTAACAAATGGAAGTATAGTAAATAGCAGCATATAAGAGACGCTTGTCAATCCCCAACATATGAATACAATTCATATGACAATACTTGTTTGGTTTCTTCAACCATACCATAAGAACACCTTTTCCAACATACATATAACCTTCGATAAGTAATATGAAATTCATTTGAACAAAGAAGATTCTCACATTTGTTTATACCTGCATTGATGGAGGCTTAAGTTGTGATTTCAAATCACGTACTGCAGACTGTAAATTCAAAAGTAAAATAGCATCATATGGTTGCAAATTCACCAATTGCATTAAAGAAATAATATGATGACGAATATATTGAACAAAAACCTCCTTTTAGTTGAGATCTAGAAAAGAAAAATGAGAACATACATTTTGATGAAGGTGCCGTAACAAATTGTGCACATTCATCACCCACAAATCATGCTCAAAGTTGATAGCAAGATCTCCCTAAAACCACAATGCCTCAACCATTGTAGGAAAACATCCTCCATATCCCATTCCCCCAAATCCCTAAAAATATAATTACTTCAAAAATGCTCCAATGTTAGATTGACTCAACAATAAGCTTAATTCAAACTTAAGCAAAATCACAAGCCCCAAAATAGCTAACTAAGAATTCATCAGTGGTCTTTTCCATACACATTCACAACTCTTCTCTTTCCTGATATGAGATTTGACACTCTATCTCAAACATGTGATGTTACAATCTCATCTCCTTGAATCCTTGATATCCTCATCAAGGCCCAATCCACGACTTAAAATCTCTCCTCCTTTTTCATCGTTGAATCAAACTAGAAACTTTCCAAGAGCCACCCATTGCTCACATCCCTATTGCTAGTGTCACTCACCATTCTCATCAACCTGACCCATCATCATAGTAACAAAGTTTCGCTTTAATAACATTTGTCATGTCCCAAATTTGCCAAACAACATTCAAGTTTAAGAAAAATAAATTTAGTAATACTTTCCATAGCTTTATAAAGGCTTTCAACTCTCATTTCCTTTTTTGACATTGAATTTGACACTCACCCCCCATGGGATGTCATAAAAAATGAAAATGTTGATGCTACCCTCAATTTCAACCCACACAAGATGAGCACTTTCCCTGTGATCCACAAAAAAATAAGTACTGTGGGCATGTAAGCTGACATGTAAACATTGCATGCACAGAGAGAGAAAGAGACTCACCTTCAATTCTGCTATCTCCTGCTCTCTTTTTGCAAACGTTACAATAAAAGCAGCTTCTTTTTTCTTTGCTTTTTCCAGCTGTAGTAAAGAACAAAAGAATCGTTAATTGTTAGAAGCAAGCAATAACTTACTATGGTTCAATAATCAGAAAGAACAACCACATGACCTGCTCTTTCATAGATTCCTCAGAGGATCTCAAGGTCTGGATATAATTGATCACATGTTTAGGCTCTGTAAATGAGATAAAATTTATACAATGACCATAAACTAAGATTTTCTAAGAATAAGAACATCAAATGCAAACATATGATTATCAACACCGTAATATTATGCTAACCAAGAGATGCGCCAGCTGGGATGAAGGCCTCATTCCCAAATGCAGATTGCCACTTTTGGATTTCAGATTTTGCAACTTCAAGCTCTGTCTGAAAGTAAAACACAAATCAGTTGTGATATTGTACATTGGTAAAACCTTCAAAAAGGACTAATATACTTCCGTAACATACAATTCAATTTTGAAATCAAAACAAATATTAAAGGTTGTGAAGAAGGGGAGATTTGTGTGGGCCAAACCAACTATACAAAAAACTTTAAAACATTTAACAGGTAGAACGATGGTAAGTCTATGAGCAATACTTTACATTACAGCCAAAAAAAAAAAGTAAATGATAAAAGCAATCTACATAATAAAATTCCGGAAAATTAATAAAAATGATGGAGGTGTATGGCAACATCATGCAATCTCACAAATTCAAAGGACCCAAGAGGCCATAATAACAAAACTACAGTTTTATCATCACTAATGAGTGACAACTCCATTTCAAAATGCGAAGTTCAAAGGAAAAAGAAATGACTTGTACTTGAAGCATAGAAAAAATGGAGAATTAGAGAGATGAATACATACTTGGCATGTCGTAAGAGTATTTTTACAATTATCAAGACTGCAAAAGAGATCCAAAACAAAAGAAAAAGGTATAAGACACCAAATTATTTGCACCTCAACAAACAACTGAAAAACCATACTGCCTTTACCTTAAAAACCTTTAAAGGGAAAAACAATATAGTTCTAGCAGTTCCTCTCACGAAGGGACAGAATCATTGCAGTTTCTTCAACCTTTGTGTTTTCCTACACAAGAAACAAACAAAACATTATCCCACATAAGACTTGGGTATTTCAGCAACTTCGCAGCACCACCCAATGAGAAAGCCAAAATAGTCTCAGTTGCAGCAATCAAAATAGGTAAAACAGTGGATGTACACACGTAACCAGTATTGAATCACCAAAAGGGCAAAACCTTGATTTCTTCACAAACCATTAGCTTTACAAAAATAAAAAATTTAAGCACCTTTTTAGGGCCAAAAAGGTCATCCTCGTCATCCTCTAGATCTCCAAAGGAAAGGAGCAATTTCAGAGCGTGAAAGCAACTTTCAAAAGGGCTTAAAATGAAGTTATCATCAGGAGCTTCACCACCATGATACTTAATTTCCTGTTTAGCTTCGAATAAAGACGCACAAGAAATTCCAAAGAGCCAATAGAAAACGCAATTAAAAGTCATGAAATAGTGAGCGACGTTATGCATACCAATGGCTGAGATTGTGGCCCAGGTGAAGAGAGTCGAAGCAATGAATGGAAGACAACCAAACAAAAACCGCTCGAGCGCGACGACGATTGAAGGATTCTTGAGCTAGATCCACGTGAACTGAAGAGACGCCCAAACGCTAATAACAAAATTCGACTGAGAAGTGGTAGTATTGTTGTCTTCCTCTTGCTGGGCCCAATCTGATGTCTGGGTAACAAAGGGAACAAAGGACGAGAAGTGGGTCTTCAGTTTGAGAGAGAGAGTAGAAGAAACGGAGGGAGAAAGGTTGAGTTTTAAGCGTTTGGGTGTGACACAGAAGCAGCAGTGACGAGTGGGTTGTGGTTTCGGCTTTGAAATGAGAAGAGAAGGGAACGGAAGTAACGAAGAGTCTTGAATGTTTAATTAAGCTTTATACGACGTTTTCTTTAACATAACGTCGCGGTTTTTATTTCGTGACGTTTTTTGAATAAAACGTCGCAGAAAGTGTTATAAATTTACGACGTTTTTATAAAACGTCTTAAAAAATTAGAACATTTTGTGATGTTTTTTAAACGTCGCAAAAAGCTTGAACATTTCGTGACGTTTTACTTAAAAAACATCGCGAATAATATGTTATTCTTGTAGTGCCTATATATTATCATCGAAGAGTTTTTGGTTGTAAGGTATTTAAACACGTACTTAAAGATTAGATAAAGAAGCTTGAATCAAAGTTAATACCTTGCATCTTTATTAGATATGACGGTGATCAATTTAGCTTTAGACTTTATGACCCAGAGAAGCAAAAGGTGGTTAGCAGCTTAGATGTCTTATTTCAGGAGCACGATAAAGGTGTTGATTTTCTAAGTGGAGATGTGTAAATGATCACACTACAACTCATCAAATGACATAATTATTTATTCAGTAATTTCTTTGAGGATTGAGCAGTCTACAGGTGAAGAAGATGAAGTGTCTGACCAAACAAACATTGTTGGTGATCAAATACGATATAATAATGATAAGCTACATGAACCATATCTAGATATTACTGGAGATGAACCTATTGAGGATAATGAGCAAGGGGAGTAGTTGGATCCAATAGCTAATGAAACATAACTTTGAAGGTCGACAAGGGGGAAAAGACCTTTTATAAGGTATTCAAGTTCTAAATACCTATTACTTACTACTAAGGGGGAGCCTAGAATGTGCAAGAGGTTGCATCTTATGAAAGACAAAGATTTCGGGCTCACAACTATAAAGGAAGAAATATATTCTTTGAAGAAGAATAATATATTTATGCTTGTAAAGCTTCCAAAAGCTAAAAAGGAATTGAGGAATAAATGGGTGTTCAAGATAAAGAGATATGTTAATCAGTTAGAAAAGTAGAAGGCAAGGCCAGTAGTGAAAGGATTCAGTCAAAACAAGGGTATTAACTTTGATAAAATATTTTCACTTATAGTCAAGATAACCTTAATTTAAATAGTTTTGAGTTGCTTGTTTATATCTTAAACTCAAACAACTGGATGTTAAAACAACCTTCTTGCATGAAGGTTTGAAAGAAGAGATATATATATAGAGTAGCTAGAATGTTTTAAAGCTAAAAGCAAAGAAAATTTGATTTGGATGTTGAAGAAAAGTCTTCATAGCTTAAAACAAGCTCCAAGGTACTGATATTAGAAGTTTGATTAATCTATGATAGATCATGGTTTCAATTAAACTTATAACGATACTTTCGTGTATTTGAAGTTCTCAGGTAAGAGCATCATCATTCTTCTTCTTTATATTAATGATATTTTGATTGTGGGTCAAAGATATTGGAAGAATCCAAAGTTAACGGAAAACTTGTCCAAATATTTTGATATGAAAGATTTGGGACTTATAAAGAATATTTTAGGCATAGAGATAACTTTAAACATAAAGGATGAGTGATTGTAGTTTTTTTAAGAGACATATACTAAAAAAAGTTTCAATATATAGCATGTTAAGCTAGTTAGCATGCCATTAGCATCCCACTTCAAGCTATGTAAGTGTTCACGCCTCTCAATAGAAAAGCAGAAATATGGTATGTTCTTTATTCCATACTTAATTGTAGTAGGTCTCTGATGTGTACAATGGTGTGCATGAGGCCAAATATTGCTCAAATTGTTAGCATTGTGTGCAAATTCTTGTTAAATCCAAGGAAAGATCAACGAGAAGCAGTAAAATAGATTCTAAAATACTTGAGAGGCATATCGAAGTGGAGTTTATGTTTTGGTGATGGTGAGCCAATTTTTGAAGGTTCTAAAAATGTAGATATAGTTAGAAATATTAATGGAAGGAAATTAACTTCAGGATTTCTATTTAAGTTTACAAATGGGGCCATCTTATGGTAATCTAAGCTATAAAAGTGTGTAGCTTTATCTGACTGAAGCAGAATATTTAGCTACAGTGGAAGCTTGTAAGGAGATGCTCTAGTTAAAAAGGTTCCTTCAAGAGTTAGATGTGAAGAAAAAAGATTATGTAGCATTTTGTGATAGGCAAAGTGCTATTGACTTGAACAAAAATACTATATATCATTCCTGTACAAAACACATAGACGTCAAATGGTTGAGGGATATGATAGAAGAGCAAAATTAATGTTAAAAAAGATTCGTACTAATTTAAATTGTGTTGTTGACCAAAAGGGTTCCTAGAAACAAGCAAGAGCTTTATAGTAAACTTGTTAGGATGTATCTCAAGTATATAAAGGGGAATAATGTATTTTCCTGATATTTGGTTAGAGGGGGAAATTATTGAATGTCTAACTCTATTTTGAGATTTTCGACAATTGTAGTCAACTTTATGGTTTATAGGAATGACGAACAAGTGAAAATAAGATAAAAAAATCTCTTTTGTGAGATATAGAACTGCGAAGAATGCTACATGTCCATATTTTGAGTTACACGATTGTGTAGATCAACTGTATAAGTTCTATGTAAACGTGTCAAGAAGGTGTGAAGACGCAGAGACATACACAATTTTGTACACACCCGTGTACATGTCTGTGTGAAGTTACACAATTGTGTACGGAGACTATGTAACTCTCTGTAACCATGTATATGTATGACTATTGGAGTCTTAAAAGTCAACAAGTAGTTATTGACATTAGAAAGTTAGTTTTATTTTAAGTCTGTTAATAGTTGTTAACAACAAATGTATAAATACATTCAGATGAGAATAAATGGAAAAACTCACACTACAAGAAAAATGAAGTTTAGCGATGAAAATTACCGACAGAATTTGGACATATTCTGTCGATAACCTTATTTAGCGATGAAATTTACTAACGAAAAAAATCGTTGGAAATACGGTCGTAGCTAAATTTACCGACAGAATTTATACCGTCGGTAAATTTACCTACGGAATTACCAAAGGTATAAAATAAAAAAATTTTGTCAAAAAATTACTAACGGAATTGGCTATTCCGTCGGTAATTAACGACGGAAAAAAAATTCCATCGCTAAATGAAAATTTTTTTCGTCGGTAAATTTGCTGAAAACTATTTTTTAAAATTTACTAGCAAAATGTTTAGTTTCTGTAGAAGCTACCTTGAAGATAACTTCGTTATTTTAAGTAAAATAATTGAAATAACGAAATTCATACTAAAAAAGAACTGAAAATAAAGAACTGAAATTATTTTTTAAAAGAACAGACATTTCATCAATCACCTTACATGTATCAGAAATTTATCCCAATATCACAACTAAAATCATGTCTTGTCCCTTCTATTACTAATATTTATACCTTAAAGTTATTTTCCAATCACAAAATACACAAATAAACGAAAGTAATAAATACCCAAATTAACTTTCATCCAATATATGAAAAAACACAACAGTAGTTGCAAAAATACCTCCACCGAAGGACACGATGACAATGGTTGGAGAAGACAACGCCGACGAGCAAAAAAGGAGTCTACAATAGAGAAATGGGCTCTAAGAAAACCGAAGAGGAGACATAGGAAGAAGGAAGAAGAGGAAAGGAAGAAGAAGACACAAATGGGAGGGAGATGTCATAATTTAAAAAGAATTTACCGACGGAATTACCGATAGAAATATTCATAGATAAATTCAAAAAAATTTATTCCGCCAATAATTCCCGCCTTGTTACTGATGGAATGAAAATTTTCGTAAAGAATTTTCCGTAGGTAAACTAAAAATTTTTCATTCCGCCAAAAATTTCCTCCATATTAATTAGCGACGGTATTTTTCCGTCGCTAACTTCCGTCACTCATTTTTATTCCCTCCAAATTTAGTGACGAGTAGTAGTATCGTCGCTAAATTACTCAATTTTAGCAACAAAAATATGCTTTCCGTCGCTAATTTTCAAAGGTATATTTTTCGTCGGTAATTTTTCGTTGCTAACTTGTAGTGATTACCGACGGTCATATTTTTCGTCGCTAACTTAAATCACTAATTTTACTACGATGAATTCCCTCCAAATTTAGAGACGAGTAGTAGTACCGTCGCTAAATCACTCAATTTTAATGACTGAAATATACTTTCCATCGCTAATTTCCAACGGTAATGCTTCCATCGCTAATCCACATTTTTCTTGTATTTTCAGTTTATTCTTCTCAAATCCGTCTTCTAAAAATTTACTATTGTCTATATTCTTAATCATAAAATAATAATGGTATCAGAGCATTTCTTGAAGGATCTTAAGGGATCTATGGAGCAATTCTTGGAAGCTTCATCCAAACAAGAAATTGGTACTGTCTCGAAGGAGTTTTCAGACACCAAGATAGAGGGCCTTCCGTGCATGCAAGCACCATTCTTTAATGGAGAGTCCTATCAGATCTAGGATGTGGAAATGCAAACATACTTGGAAGGACTGGACTTGTGGGAACCAGTTGAGCAAGATTACCAAGTTGAGTCATTGGCAGACAATGCAACCATCAATCAGATGAAGTACCAAAAGAAAAGACTCACTAAAAAAGCAAGGCCAAAATCTTGCCTCTACTCTATAGTAAGTCCTTCTCTATTCACTAGAATTAAGAATTTAAAGCCTACAAAAGTCATATGGGATTACTTCAAGGCTGAGTACAAAGGAGATGAGAGGGTGAAGAGCGTGAATGTTATCAACCTTATGAGGGAGTTTGATAAACTTCAAATGACAAAAAAAGAATCTGTCAAGGTTTATGTTGGAAAGTCGCAAGATCTTGCTGATAGGATCAGACTTCTTGGAAGTAGATTTGAAGATGAGAAGATAGTCCAAAAGATATTGATCTCCCTTCCTAAAAAGTTTGAAGAAACTATCATTTCTTTGGAGAATCCCGGAGATATGGCAGACCTGAAGTTGCCAAAATTGTTGAGTTTTTTGTAAGCCCAAGAGCAAAGGAGAGCATTGAGGAATGCTTAAGTCACCGAAGGTGCCCTCAGGGCAAGTCAAAAAAATAGGAGAGAAGGGAAGAAGAAGCATTGGACCAAAGGTGGTGTAGATTGTAAGACATAAGACAAGCAAGATACTATAGCATCTTCAGCTCAGTCCCAACAAGGTCCCTGTAAATATTGTGGTAAGACAAACTGTAACATCCTGTCACCGATGGGATGTGTACAGTTCATTGCATTTGTATTTGGCATGAGCATTCATTATAGAATATGTGTATTATTGGCATTCGTACGTACATACATGTATGACATATTTCCGACTTGATTTGAATAACTTGAATTTGGAGATAATTAGGCCATGTGTGATAATTTGGTTAAAGTAGGTTTGAGAATTGAATTTGAGTTAGAAATGAAAGTTAGGAAATTGAATTATGAAATTGGAGTATATGAAAATGAGTTTTCTATTTTGGAGGATTTATAGGGATTTTTCTGGAATTTTCGGAGTAATAGGCTCGGACTGGAAAAGTAAGCAATGACTGATTAATTTGATTTCCGGTTCTGAAATTGATTATCCAATGGCACGGACAGGTTAGAAATTTGAATTGAGGAATTAGGGTTTAACCATTTGAATTTGGGAGAAATCAGAATTTGAATCTGTCTTGAGGTGGTTCGGATTAGGACTTGTGGCAATTAAATTAGCCAAACAAGCCTTAATCCTTTTGTATTTAAGCCCTAGCCTTTGAAACCTTTCTCCTACGATGCTTTCTTCTCCCTTCTTCTTCATGGGTTTCTTCTTAGAGTTTTGCTTGATTTCTTTCCCACAAGTTACTCCTTCTTCCATCCTTAATCGATCCCCTTGGTTAGTGTTGGAAAAGAGATGAAAATGGGTTTGAGTTGGGTGATTACCGTGGGTGTCGTTAAGCTTTGATTTGGTGTGATCCTTGGAGATTTGAGGTCATTAATCAAGTAAGTTACTTATTTCTTGTCTTATATGGTTTGATTGGTTGATTTATAGAGTTATTTGGATGATTAACCATGAAAATTTAAGGATTTGACATTTAGGATTTCCGATGATGATTTTCGTTAGTTTTAGGGTTGAAATTTGGGAATAATGATTGTTTGATAAAATAGGAGTTATGGATTAGTGGTATGATGTGTATGGAATTATTTAAGAGTAGTTTGTAAGGGGAAAATCTGGATTTGAAGTGGATATCAGTCAAAAATTTGGAAATTTCTGGGTTTTCTGAGCGTGTTCGTGGTCGCACATCGCGGCGCACAAAGAACACGCCGCGGCGAGCAGAATTGCTCCGCACGCCGCGATGTACGCGAGAGGCATGCCGTGGTGAGGAGGAAAGGCGCACGTTGCGACGTACGCGGTGCGTACGCCGCGACGAAGGGCGCGCGGTTCGCCGCGGCGAGGTGTGTATACGCCGCGGCGAACGTGGGAAGAAATGGGAGCTCGCCGCGGCGAGGGATCTGACGCCGCGGCGAGGAATGCTGAATTCCGAAATTGAAATTGAGGTTTTAAACATTTGGTATTTAGACAATTGATGATTCAATTAATTAGGGATTTAATTCAATTTGGGGATTAGAAATTGAGATCGGGAAATTCGGAATTATGTCGGAAATGTCATAACACTTATAGTACGTACATTATTCCATTCATATGCATCATTGGACATTAGAATTGGTACAATTTATAATGTTATTTATATTTTGATTGTTATAGCGGCTCAAGTGGATCGCCGATCGTCCGACGTAGGCGAGACTTCCCGGCAGTAGCTCGGAAGTTCTGAGGTGAGTAACCTAGTTGGTTTCTCAACCTTTATGTGTTTAATTTTATGCAAATATGCCATGTGGAGTTAAGGACGGATTATATGTGTTTGATTTGATTGATTTCGGACCACAGGTGTTCAAAATATTTGGACTGTGCATAGCGTGAATTGTGTGCCTATGCATGAGTTGGGTGAACCATCGATGATAGTTTCTCACTGAGTTCACAAACTCACCCAACATTGCATCTATTTTTTTTTCAGGACATAAATAGTAGACTCCTAGCTCCAGAGTTCGACTTTTCCCTACCGTGTGAGCGTTGGTAAGAGAAGCTATGGACACAGGTCGGTCAGCTGGGATCGACTTTGAGGATGACCTAGCTTAGGCTTTCATTTCAGTCCCTTTTTGGAGATACATGTATAGATGGTGGAAATTGATAAGCTTGTAAATTATGTTTTGAGGTTATGAAATGGAAATCTTTTGGTTTTTAAAATCTAGTGATTTCGATATTGCAGTTTTATTATATTGATGCCATGTGGATTTTAGAAATGTTCGTTCGTAGTGCACCCTCATCGTGGGTTATGTGCCGGAAGGACCTACAGGCGTTCCGGTGCGTACCCTATGGTAAGGGAGCGCTACATTGCTTGTCCTTTATGTTCTATTACAACGTATATATCTACGCTACCTAGAACATTCCAGACTATAACACGTGAGTTTGATGAGTGACCGTTGCTTCAAACGCAATGTTTATCTTATTTAAACTTATCTCCTACGACATCGTCTCCCTCATCTTCTACCATTGTTCATGCATTCATGTTTTCATCACAAGGAAATATACATTATGTAACCAAACCATTAACCATAGTTTCCTTCTTTTCGCCCATAGATGATGTTTTTGACTATAACATCTCGCGAAGAGTTGTTGGTTGTTTTATGAAGATTAAGGTCAATAATAAGTCGACATGATCAAGCTCGAACAATCTAATTAGTCCGAGCAATCAAACTCATGTTGGATAACTATCCTTAATAAAACGAAATAGGACAAACAAACCCAAAGGTTTGTGGTGAATTTTTAATATTATAAAAGTTAGTCATTTAATAGAAAATTTTAAAAGTTTGAGCATTAAATTGAAAATTTTTAAAATTTTTAAATGTTATTTCAATGGTTAAATAATTTATTCCAAATAGCTAACTTATAAATTATTATAAACACTTTAAGGAATTCATTTTTGGTTATTAAAAAAAGGAATAATAGATTCTTCTGAATTTTTTAATTCAGCGTTTAAATTTTAAAAATTTTCAATTATGTCATTAATCTTTTATAACCTTAATAATTTAGTTCAAAATATTAATTATATTAATATTTTGTTGATTTGACGCTAAATTTTGAACTCTAAATCTTAAAATCTTAAACCCTAAATCTTAAATTTTAAATCAAATCTTTTTTGTCTATAATATATATGCGTGAAAAATTAATTATGAACTAATCATTTATATAAACTAAAATACTCATCCGATAACCTCTTCCGCAAATTAAGCGGTTTAATTTGTGTTGATGATTAGATAATTATATTTTACACGTGAATGCTTAAATTCGATTTAAGATCCAATTTAAGAACCCGAGCATGGATCTGCTCACCCTTGCCAATTGCACCAATGCTTGAAGCTCCACTTAAAAGACTAGCAAACGTGAAAGCATCAGCTTCAATCCCTGTATCCTCCAATTCATGACTTAGATCAAATGCCTCTTCAAGATTTGAACTCTTAGCATATGCGTCAACAATTGTATTATAAGAAACCAGATTCTTCTCAAACATAACGTCGAAGGCTTTCCGAGCATTTTCCATGTCACCATATTGTGCATACATGCTAATAAGAGAATCCCCCCACACAGTTAACCGATGCAAACCCCATTTTCACAGCATAAGAATATAGGTGTTCACTAGCACTCAGATTCAACAAGTTTGCACACGCTTTAAAGATGATTGAAAAAGTGAAATGTTTTGATTTAACTGGTCCCTGAATCATGTCACAGAAGAGCTCTATAGCTCCCCAATTATCTGCTCCACTCTGTATATATGCTGAAATAATTGTAGTCCAAGACATGACATTATGATCTAGCATCCTATCAAACACCTTCCTGGAACTAGTTACGGATCCATTCGACGTACATTTTGCGTATATGTCTATCAAACTACATCCTACACAGACATCCAAAGTCAAGTCCTTTTTTATTATCCAGGAATGCAATTGTTATCCAAGAGAGGACGACCCTAGTTCAGCAGAAGTAGAAACAACTCCACTTAGAGTAATCCTATCAGGAACATATCCACACACAAGCATATCCAGAAATAAATCTATAGCCGCTCTTGGAAAGCCCAATTGTTGAAATCTAGTTATAAGCAAAGTCCAAGTGATCGCATTCCTTTCAGGCCTTTTATCAAACACTTTACATGCAGACTCAAAATCAACCTTCCCTCTTATGAACATATCAATCAAAGCACACCCAACACAAACATCAGACTCCAAAAATTCAGTCTTTATCACTGACCCAAAAATTATTCCCCCAAAAGAAACATACCCTCTGTTGGAACAAGAACAAATGGCTGCCGTGTAACAGTAGTCATTCGGATAAAACCCTAATTCAAGCGTGTTAATGAACATACTCAAAGCTTTCAACTCCAATCCATTGTTCGAGTAACAAGATATCAAAGCACTCCACGAAACCAAGTCTCTCTTATCATCCATATCCTCAAATATCTCGCTGGCTCTGTCCCACTCATCGCATTTTGAGTAAAGGCTGATCAAAGAGTTGAGCAGGACCGAGTCGGGCCCAAGTTGTGACCTAGTCAGGTAATCGTAGATGAGTTTGCCAAGCCAGAAGTTATGAGACCTAGCGTTTGTTTGGATCATTATTTGTACAAGGGAAAGGAAAGGAAATATTGAGGGGAAAAGAATAGAAGGGAAATGAGATTTCCTTTCCCTTGTTTGGTTTCCAAATTTATCAAAGGAGGGAATTGAAACTTATATTGAAGAAAAGAATTTTTTGAGACTTTTATGCCCTTGATTATAAAAATTGTTTATCTCTTGCTATGAAATTGTTATGAAGATACTTATATATATTTGTGAAGATACTTATATGTATTCCTGGGTCTGGTGAAGAT
>JANJEY010000007.1:2471504-2484017 GCA_024703695.1 Erythroxylum cataractarum | reverse complement strand
TTGGATTAAACTAGAGATATATGGCTACATTTTGTAAGAAGACATCGAATTTCAATTCTATGTCTAAGAGTCTCAAACATTGTCATGAAGTTAAGCTTTGGGTGTAGTGTTGGTGCAGGAATGAAAGTCTTATCTTCTGAATTTAGGGCCAATTTTGGGATTGATAAAGATAGATTTTAGCAAAATTCCCTTATGGAAAGTTGTATATATTTCTTTTATCTTTCCAACGGTATAAAGTTTGTAAATTTTGGACACTTGAGTGATAAGTTATGCATCTTATAAGTGGAGACATTCTGGAGAGAAAGTCAGACGAAGTTACTCTTCATCTTCGTCTGTGATAACGTCATCTTCGTTTGTGATGACATCATCTTCGTCTGTGCTGACGTCATCTTCGTCTGTGATGACATCATCTTCGTCTGTGATGACGTCATCTTCGTCTGTGATGACGTCATCTCCGTCTGTGCTGACGTCATCTTCGTCTGTGCTGACGTCATCTTCGTCTCAGTTTTGCTGACGTCATCGTCTGCTTTTGGTTTTGACTCTTCTTCCTTCTTTTGGCCATAACTTTGTGCATAGACCTCCGATTTAGCTAATTTTCAAAGCGTTGGATTCCTAAGAAAATTTTCTATCTTTTTAGACCTGATTTATCAGTATTGCTTTTAAATTGAAAAAGGTGGTTTGAAACAAAGTATGACGATCGGTTGGTAAAGTCTGAATGTACTTCACTAATTTAAAAATATCTTGAGCTATAGGGCTCGGATCTAGGCGATTGTTGTTTTAAATTAAAATAGAGACCTAAACCTACAAGTTTTATGAAGGAACCGTTCGGCAAGCTAGCCTCTAAGGTTTTCAAATTTTGACACGAAGTCGGTAGAGTGTTCAGTTTTGACTGTTTTTCTTTAAGACAGTATTTTGACCATATCTTTTTCATTTCTAATCCGAATTGAGCATTTTTAGTGGCGTTAGAATCGTTAGATCATGAGGAACAAATTTCCTTAAGAAGTCAATCCGAGTTTCATTTTGGAGGTTTTCCCAAATTGTGGTCAGTGTGTGGTCAGTTTTCGGTCAGCTATGCTTGTGTGTTTCCGAATGTTGGGCATCGGAGACGGGGTCCAACATAATCACTTACATAATACAAAAGCTTAAAAGGTTCCAATCTAGTCCTACCATGAAGAAGGTTTTGACTAGTTTTTACTTAAAGATTATGAATACTTCTAAACAAGCTAAAAAAATTAAACATGAAATATTTATGTAGCAAATTGGTCAAAGGTTGAATTATTTTCAAGAAATATTTTGCAAATCATCTTTAGAATCTAGGATGTCCCAAAAAGATTTTAATTACCTTGACTAATGTATGTGGTGGTAGCTTTTCAATTATTTCAACCTTTACCTTATCTACCTTAGTTACTTAAGGTTTAATTTTACATCCCACAACTGTACCTTTTTATATTATGAAATAAAATTATTGCCAATTTAGTACTATATTAGTTTCCTTAAAATATTTTTTAGATTTTTGAGGTGATTGATATAATTTTAAATCATAAGTGCATAATGTATCTGTAGCTAGCGTTGGTAAGTACAGGTTGATCTCACGAGGATTATAAGTACTAATAATGGCATCTTTTCTATTATATAACTGTCAAATAAGATGATTATTTAATTTTAAAATAAAATAAAATAGAATTCAACATAATAATTAATCAAAAAAATATAACACATAATAATTCAATATCAAATAGCTAGTGCCTAGGTAATGAATCCCATTAATATTTCTTAAGTATTAACACTTTATCAAACAATTTAATTATTGATCATTAGATCGTGGAAATTCATATCTTATGTTAGTACCTTTCTCAATTCTATTAACAACTAATCTTTGGTTGGTTAACTACAATCTCTTTCTAGTTCCTAAGATTGCATTACTCAATTCATGAATTTCTTTATTAGGTTTAACTCCAATTCGAAAGATTTCTGCCAACTTATCTCTAGGTTTGCTTGCATCTCCTTCCAACCATGGTAGATCTATTTATAAAAGAGGATATCTCAATCTCTCAATCATATTAAATCAAACATTGAACTAATATCCTGGACTTATTAATTAAAAAATAGAAACACATGATTTATGATTCATCCCAAACCTAAACACTAGCCTGCTCTCACTATCATCAATAATAGACCTATAAGTGGCTAATAATGGTTTACCTATAAGGAGTAGTACCTTTATATGTTCCTTTATATCAAGAATGAAAAAATCAACTAGGAATCTGAAGTTATCGACCTTCACAAGTATATCCTTTATAATACCTCTAAGATTTTTTAAGTTCACCTAATCCTAATTTCTTAAACAAAGAATAAGGCATCATATTAATACCAACCTCTAGGTCAAGTATCTTTTTAAGCTATTGGTTTGATAAGGGATAGTAAAACTCCTTGGATCTTTAAACTTCTTTGTAGCTTGCTTTGAAGAATCATTGAGCACCTTCCACTCAATGTCACAGTCACTAACTCCTCCTACTTCCTTTTTTTCGCTAGTAACTTTTTTAAAAATTTCGAACCCTTTGGTTGTAAGAGCTTCAACAAGGGATAAGTTAATTTAGAGTTGTTTAAAGAGTCTAAGGAACTTACCAAACTACTCATCCTTTCGATCCTTCTTCACTTCGGCAGGACAAGGGATGGTAGGCCAAAATTTCATGACTTTTAAAGGTGCTCTTCATCTTCAACTTTCTCTTGACTCCTAGTGTTACTTTCTTTCTTCTTTTAGGTTTTGTTTTCCCCATTCAACTCTTTTGCACTTCTAAAGGTGATATGTTATTTAGGATTTGTCTTTTGTGCTAGGCAAACTTCCTTGTGGTCTTTCAAAATTAACTTGGTAAATTAGTCGATCTAGGTTTTCAAGTTACGTATAGAAGCCTCTTGATTGCTCAATGACACATCTCTGTGGAGTGAAATCTTGCCTTTGAATGATGAAGAATTTTTGACATAAAGTCCTTCATGCTTGACATTTTTTTTCTTAAAGTGGGTATTACTGGAATCCAAGTGGAGGGTTGTTCCTTAATTGCCCTTAATTCCCCTAAGAGAAATTTAGGTGATTCCTCCATCCCAAATTATATATGTTTCTATATGGATTATTTTAAGGTCTAAGAACATTCTCCATATAATCCATATGCTCAAGTTATAGTGTCATACAATCTTAACCAAGTTTTCCTAGCCCGTGCACTTCACATTGTATTGTTTGGAATAAATGAGTACTCATAGTTAATCCATCAATTTTCCAACTTAGTGCTTCAACATGGTTCATCAATGCTATAATTACATCTACATCATATACTCCTATTGGCTTTCTATAAGAATTATTCATCATCATGTCTTTAATGGGCCCTAAGCTACTTTTGCCATTTCGTTGTTTGGAGTACCCCAAATCGCTAAATCTATTATCTGCCTCATCATTTGATCAGTTTGTTGTTTAGAGTACCCCAAGTCGCTAAATCTATTATTTGCCTCATCATTTGTTTTAGCCCATTATATAAGGTTTGTATTTGTATCCACAATGATAAACCATAATGTGGGCACTTCCTTATCATCTCCTTGAAGATCTCGTATGTGTCTATTATATAACCACTGAATATTAGGACAACTTAGTTTAAAACTAATCTAAACCAGAATTTGATACGATAATGAATCGAAACAAATATAACACAAAGATTAATCCAATATCAAATAGTTAGTACCTAGGTAATGAATCCCCCTAAGATCTCTTAAGTATTAACCCTTTATTATGCAATTCAATTATTAGACCATGGAAATTCCTATCTGATGTTAATATTTTTCTTAAGACTATTAACAACTAATCATTGGTTGATTAACTAAAACCTTTTTTGGTCAAAAACTATAAGATTACATTACTTAATTTGTGAATTTTTCTATTATGTTTGACCCTAATCTAGAGAATTTATGGTAACTTAACTCTAGTTTACATGCCGCTCCTACTAGCTATGGTAGATCTATTCATACAAGAGGATTTATCAATCTTAATCATATGAAATCAAACACTGAACTAATATCATGGACATATTAATTCAATAATAGAAACAAAGGATTAGATTTTGATAAGTGTAAATTACATCATGTTTTACCGCATAGTTTGATATATGTTTAGTTATTAATTTAATCATTTAGTACGTGTTTAGGTTAGAATTGTCAGTTTGTTAATTATTTATGTTTTAAGTATTTTATTTTTGAGTACAATTCTTTGATCTTAAATATTATGTTTTTGAGGTATCTTAATGTGTTTGTTACTGTTCTAGGGTCAAATTCGAGGAACAGAGAAGTTTCAGAGACATTTATACTAAAACAATGACCCATAATCATGGAACAATAGGCCACGATTGTAACAGAAGCATTAGAATTGGCCCACGGTCATGGTCTAAAGGGCCATAGTAGTGGCCTATGTTGGGAGACACGCAGCCACTCCTAAACTTCATGTTTTGAGAGATTTTTGAGCCTTTCAAACCCCGAAAGAACCCTAGTTTAATCCTAAACAAAAAAAAACATAAATAGATCAAAAAGAACAAAGAGAAAGAGCTTTTACTTTAGCCACTTTGGAAGAAACCCTAAAGATAATTGTTGAGAGATTGAGGAAGAGATAAGGAAGAGAAAAGTGGAGAAGTTGACTCGATGTACTTCCCAGATCAGGAGTTTCCCATTGTCGTTGCCTCCCATCATCTGTTCAATTTTGTATTTTTTGTTATTTTCAATTTTATTATTGTATAGAATTCGAATGATAGTTGATGATAGGATTTGTAGATGTTGAAGATGTTCTAAACTCACCTTTGAGGTTTTATTTTTAATTTAATGAAATTTGATTGTTTATGTTTTATTATATTTCTTGTGATTTAATTTCTACAATTGCATAATTTTCTGATAAACAAAGAGGGTGAATCGGGTGAAAATTAATTAAATTGGGCTAACAACAGTTAGGCGATTTAATAGAATGAGAATTAAATCAAACCGGTAAATTGTGCGAAGAGAGATCTTGCAATATTTTTCGATAGTTTAGTAGACAACTTTAGATCTAATTAAGGCTTTGAATAGGTTGTTAATTAAAAAATTGCAACTTTCATAATTTAATTAGATTTTATAAATAAGAGTAATCAACCCTAGGATCGTCTAGAACCAATAATCCAGTAATTCATAATTGGCCAGGTTAGCGTAAAGATAAGTAAAACCTTCTGTGATTTGTTTTGGCCTTATATTTTAGGATCCTTATTGGAACATGTACACTATGGGATGGCAACACCACCCAGATTTCTATTGGTCCAATCATGCAAGTATTCATATGGGACATCAAGACCTATCTGAATTTCAGCAAGATGAGTCCAGTTCATGGGATTCCAAATTGGACAAAATCATGGATATGCTCACAGATATGGAAGAGAACTAGAAGATACTAGAAGAGCACTTTAATCAAGTAATGGAAAATCATGCTGCTTCTATTCATAATCTGGAGATTCAAGTAAGACAACTTTCCCAAGAATTTTGTAATAAAAGTGTGGAAGACTCTCTGATAAATATGAAATTACATCAACAAGAGTAATATAAGGCTATCACATTTAAGAATGCGGAAGAGTTAAAAGAACCAGTGGAACACCAAGTTGAGCCCCACCTTATTGAAGACCAAGAGATGAAGAAAAATATGCCAACCCTCCATTTTATTCACCAGTTCTTGATATACCATATTTGAAGATCAAAGAATCTTAGGTACATGTCTATGAAAAGAGCCTTATCCTTCTGATTAACGATGACCAAGTGACATTCAACATGAATGATGTATTATAGAATCTGAAGGATAGTAGCTCATTCAGGATAATTGATGTGTTTGAATCTTCTAAAGAACAAAAGGATGAAGAACAGATGATAACAAACATCGAGTTTAAAGAAGCTATGAAAGTCTTTGGTCATGAAGCAAAAGAAGCAGAGGAGACAAAGGTAATTAAGGAAGAAAGAGAGCAACTCACCTTCTTACAGGACAAACTATTAGATTCGATGAAAGATTCAGGGAGTTTTGTTATTCCCCATTTTATTGACAGTTTGTTAATGAACAAAAAATTACTGAAATTAATTGGTTTTCTCAACTTTATCAATATTGTCCTTCTGATAATTTTGTAATTTGTAGATTACTTACAGGCTACAAAATTGATATTAAATAATAAGGGTGGAAGCAAGTTGCTCATAATTAATCACGACTAAGTTTCCAATGATACAAGGTCAAGCTAATAACTATAAATTAGCATGGTTGGTAGTTAAGTGTAAATTGTTGCATAGTTAGATTTGTTTCAATTTTCAAAAATAAAACTTTAATGATTTGAAATGATCGGGATTACTAACTCTCTTACTCTCTCTGAATCAATTATATAATAGGAAAGCTAGCTCAGTATTAAACACATTTGATCTCCATCTTTGACATCGTTACTACTTCTGTCACCTTCACGGTTTCGTGTTCTAACCCTTTTCTTTTCGTTAGTATTTTCTTTTTATATTTTATATTGTTTTTCATTTTCTCCCTGGTTTGTTTATATACTGTTCTCATATTAAAGACAATGTGTATGATAATTTGTTTAGGTTACATGATCTGAATTATGTGAATGCATCAATAGCTAGGACTTAAGGGGATAGCTATAGCCTTAAACATAACCCTTTAGGTTACCAAGATTTATTAGCTTGTGAAATTAGTGACCTAAATTACTTGGGGCTAAATATGTTGGTTAATTAGGATACGATATTAGTCCATTCACCCTAAGAATTTGCCATGCTCATTTATAATTGTAGGTCAATCAAATAAGTCACTTTATTAGTAAATTTTCATGAGAATGATTAGCTAAAGCAATAAAGTAGGCAAAATTTTGTATTAAAAAAGGAAAAAAGAAAATAAAAAAGTTGTATAAATTTTAACTAAAATAACTATTCTAATGGCCTTTAGGTTATGAATAGAGTTAGTAGCCAATTGAGAATGTGATGTAGCTAAGTAATTGAAATGACATGCATCACTAATGTGTGCCTTCGCGTAAAAAGAATATAAAGACATTCCACCCAAGCAGCTTAATAATAGCATAACTTAGTTGAGTAACCTAATCGACATTCATCATAAATGTTTGCCTCCACGTAAAAGGACTAGAGTCATGTCTTTACAGAAAAATCAACAAAAAAGAATGTTTTCAAATAAAAACCTATCAAACTTGTTAGTAGCTTGATTTTTTTATAAAAACCTACTGAGGAATAGCTACATTTTTGTTTTGATTGAATGATTATCAATGTGTGTGTGCAAGTGATAGAGGTAAATAAACTTAACATTAAAATTTTGATTAGTTTTTATATTTAGTCCAAGGTGCTTAGACGCAGATTTCACTTGTTAATAAGTTAGAATGATTTTAAGGATTGTGTTTATAGTTAAATTTGTTTCACTAAGTTGAAGCCATTGTCTCATTATTGCATATGTTTGTTTTTTTCTTTATTTTTTTGATTGTTTTTGTTTCCTTGAGGACAAGTAAATGTTTAAGAGTGGGGATGTTGATAAGTGTAAATTGCATAATGTTTTAAGGCATAGTTTGATATATTTTTAGCCATTAATTCAATCATTCAGTATATGTTTAGGATAGAATTGTGTTAGTTTGTTAATTATTTGTGTTTTAAGGGTCAGTATAAGTCTTTGAGATTAAATATTATATTTTTGATTTGTGTTGATGTGTTTGTTAGTGTTTCAGGGTCAGCATCAAAAAACGGAGAAGTTTCAGAGACATTCAGACCGAAACAATGGCCCATTAGGCCACGAATGTGATAGAAACACCAGATTTGGCCCACAATCATAGCCTAAATGTCACGATCATAACAGAAGGCTTAGAAATAGGCCACGATCGTGGCTTGCATCGGGTAGATGTGCAACCACTTCCAAACTTCATGTTTTGAGGAATTTTTGGACCTTTCGAACCCCAAAAAAAAAACCCTAGTTTAACCCAAAACACAAAAGAACATAAATAAAACAAGAAGGTCAACAAGAAAGAGATTTTGCATTAACTACTTTAGACAGAAACCCTAGAAAGAATTATTAAGAGATTGAGGAAGAGAAGAAGGAAGAGAGAAGTGTAGAAGTGAAAAAGAAGCTAATTCAATATACTTCCCAGATCAGGAGTTTCCCTGTATCGCTGCCTCACATCGTCAGTTCAATTTAGAATTTCCTGTTATTTTCAATTTTATTATTGTATAGAATTAGAATGATAGTTGATGATAGAATTTGCGGCTGTTGAAGATGTTCCAAACTCACCTTTGGGGTTTTAGTTTTGATTTAATGAAAGTTGACTATTTATGTTTTATTAGATTTATTATGATTTAATTTCTACAATTGCATAATTTAGTGATAAACTGAGAGGGTGAATTGAGTGAAAAATAATTAAATTAGGTTAATGAGAGTTAGGCAGTTTAATATAATAAGAATTAAATCAAATCAGTAAATTATCTGGAAAGAGATCTTGCAATAGTTTCGGATAGCTTATTCGACAACTTTTGTTGGACCCCGCTTCTGGAGCCCATCATTCAGAGACTTTTAATGGTCGAAACTCATTGTGAATTTTTTATAAAAAAACAATTTAAAACATACATGAAAAATCGATAATCAAATCGTCCCGATTTATTTAAAAACCATTGTAGTCATCAAGATGCAAACATTATTGAACACATCAAAGTTTCAATAATCACTTAGGCCCATTTTAGAAAACAATGCTTGTTTTCATAAAATATTTACATTTCAAAAACCACCCCTTTGTTTTAATACAAATAAAAAAATACACACGATATAATTTGAATGCTTATGCTTAAAATGATTCTAAATTACAAAAAGTTCCTGAACTAACTTAATTACAAAAGTCTTTAATTATCTTGGAGTTCCAATGCCTTATAAGGATCACTAATCTTCTCTTTCTGTACCTGACGAGGGAAACGTGAGGTGAGTTATACAACTCAGTGGCTAATATATTTATATTCATTGGCAATTGACCCAAAGTCAAACATATGTATGTATATAAGTATATCTAGCATTCACACTTTATTCAAGCAGTTTAAAAATTCATCAAATTTAAGTCCAAACTTAATACACAACATAACTTCAGCCATTAACATGGTCACTTTATCATGCACCATACTTGAACATCTAAAGATGCAATGCACATCAATTGGCTCGAGGGTTCCGTGAACAAAACAGAGAAACAGAAGTTTACTCCGTGAACCAAACAAGTCCATTTTTCAGATCTCGCAGGTCACAAGCGGGCAACCAGGAGAAGGCTTTACGTCGACGTGCATGTGACTACGAAACGATTCCTCTCTTTCCCAAACAAAACACATAATCAATGCTCAAAAATCATTTTATCAAAATGAAATACTTTCATACATTTCATGCTCATTCTTCTTTCCATTCAAATCAAAATGTCATGATACAATTCAATGGCATAACATTGATCAGAATCACAATTTAATTATATCACATATCATACTTCTTCCACAATATGACAAAATCAAAAATCATCATGTATTTTCTACAAATCAATTTAACACAAACCCACACAGAAGCAATAATTTGCCCAAATCACACAATAAATATAAATACATTACCCACCTCATTTCCTTGCAAAAATCCAATTCAAGGTTGTCTTTCTCCTAGCTCTTGGATAGGATTCTCTTGATTCCCTAAAACAACCAAGTTTCATTCAATATGAATCCAATAGAAAATCCCACAATGGAAAATCAATAAAATTGATTTTAGAATGCTTAGGCCTAAGCATTTTTCTAGACTCCATGAACTAAAATCATTCTAAAAATTCAAAAGATTCAAAATGGTCTTACCTTGATTCTTTACCAATTGAAGAGATCTTTAGGTCAAAGGGAAGCTCTTCTCTTCCTCTTCCTTTTTAACACAATTGAAATCCTAGCTTGTGTTCTCTTCTTTCTCTCATTCTCTTCTTCTCTTTGTATTTCTCTCTCTTTTTCATGACATTATCCCTTTTCTCTTAAATTTTAATTCTTCTCTTTTGCTTATCCTTCCATTCACGTTTTTTGTTTTCATTTATAAGCAAGACAATACTTCTTCTTCCAATTATACCGTTAATGATCGAGAAATGTCCCATTTTCCCTTCCATTTATACCCTATGTCTTTTATACTTAAGTGTCTTGCCAAAAGTACCCTTGAATATTATGATATAAATCTTTCTTCTAGAAAAGTGTTCTCCCTTGTCTTAAGTTTCCAATGATGCCAAAATCGGTCCATTTGGTTCATAAATCTGAAAGATACACTTCAAACATTTTTGGACTGCTCTTGTTCAAATCAGTATACTATACACAACTTCTATCTGAAATTTAAACATTTTAGAAGCAAAATTAGATTTCAACTTCTTCATAACATTTGTAGATACATGTTTGTAATTTATCTTGAAACAAGAATCATCTTATTCGGAGCTCTATTGATTCAAAAATTATCAAAATACTGAAGCATTTTCAGTAAAATATCCAATTCCCACTCTTCCAATCGATACCCTTACTTGATTTAATACGTCTTTTTCAAATCAACACCAAAAGCTATGACGTTCAATGGAAATGCAAAAATAAAAGTGTTAGGAATCTAAGGGTTCAAGAATCACTTCATTTGGAGTTCGGGTAGCAAAATTGGGGCCGAAAGAGTCAAACAAGATTTGGTCCTCAATCATATTGAACTTGTTTCAGGACAAATAGCATAACTCTCACTAGCGATGTTCGATTAAGATCATATTAGGATGATTTCAAAGATAATTTTGAGATATAAAACTTTGAAGTAGACCTTGAGGTCAGATTTTATCATCTGAATGGTCAAAATGGACCAGACAATAGGTACAGATGAAATCAAATGAAAAAGTAGAAGAATAAAAAAAACAGAAGAAGTGAAAAAATTGCTATAACTTTCCCTACAGATATCGGATTAAGATGTTCTTTATATGGTTTTAAAGAAGACTTCAAGATCTACAACTTTTATAAAGACCTTGAAGACAAATTTTATCAGTTGTTGGGCTGAAAATAAACCAAAAGATAGCAAAAGGCAGAAGAAGCAAAAGATAGAAGAAGTAAAACACAGAAGATAACAAAACACAGAAGAAGCGAAAAAACAGAAGAAGCAAAAAGACAGAAGATAGCAAAACACAGAAAAAGCAAAACACATAAGAAGCAAAACATAGAAGAAGATGACGTCATCACAGAAGAAACACAAAAGAAGATGACGTCATTATAGAAGAAGAAAAACAAAGAAGTAAAACACGGAAGAAGCAAAAGATAGAAGAAGTGGGAAAATTGCTATAACTTTTCGTAAAGATATCGAATTTGGGTGTTCTTTATATGGTTTGAAAGAGGACTTCAAGATCTACAACTTTCATGAATACTTTGAAGATAGATTCTATATTCTGAAAGGTCTAAAATGGAACAGAAGATAGGTACAAAACAGACTAATGAAAAAGACAGAAGAAGTAGAAAAAGGTAGAAGAAGTGGGAAAATTACTATAACTTTCCCTAAAGATATTGGATTAAGATTTTCTTTATATGGTTCGAAAGAGGACTTCAAGATCGACAACTTTTATCAAGACCTTGAAGACAGATTCTATCTTCTAAAGGGTCTAAAATGAAAAAAAGGATAGGTCAGGCAAAAAAATAGAAGAAGCAAAACATAGAAGAAGATGACGTCATCACAGAAGAAATAAAAAGGAAGAAGCAAAACATAGAAGAAGATGACGTTATCACAAAAGAAGCAAAACATAGAAGAAGAAAAACACAGAAGAAGATGACATCATCACAGAAGAAACACAAAAGAAGATGACGTCATCACAGAAGAAGCAAAACATAAAAGAAACAAAACACAGAAGAAGATGAAGTTATCATAGAAGAAACACAGAAGAAGATGGCGTCATCACAGAAGAAGCAAAAAGACAGAAGAAGCAAAATACAAAACAAGCAAAACACAGAAGAAGCAAAACATAGAAGATACAAAACATAGAAGAAGCGAAAAGACTGCAAATACATCTTCCTTTATAAGGCCATAATTTTTAGCCTAGAAGTCCAAAAATTCCATACTATATATCGTTGGAAAGCTAAAAGAAAGATTTACAATTTTTTGGAAGACAACTTTCTCTAATGTAGCCTAGATCGATCCAGAATTGTCCTCAAATTCAGAACACGAATTTACATTCATCCACCAATGTACTACACCCAGTTCTCAACTTCATGACAAATTTTGAGATTCTTCAATATAGAATATAAATTAGATGCCTGCATAGGAAATGTATCCCTATGTTTCTAGTTTAATCCAAATTAAGAATCATCTCGTTTAAATAACTAGAGAAAAAGTTGTGGCTAAAAGATTAAAGCATACTCTATAAACATTTTCCAAATCAACCATCCATTTTGTTTCACAATCTTTCCTTAACACAAATCATACTAAGATCACCTTTTCTACTT
>JANJEY010000007.1:2458508-2469312 GCA_024703695.1 Erythroxylum cataractarum | reverse complement strand
ATACTCTACCTATTATGCTTGAGTCTCCACTAGGGATAGAACTCCAATATTAACTTCTAATTCATTACATATTCATCTCTGATTGGTTCTTTTATTGATCATTCTTAGTATAAACTACCCGATCTGCTTAACCTAATTCAAGGAAATTCTTCTTCAAAAGAAGAGTTCTTGCTACAATCGTCTATGCTATACTTCCATCTCGTTACTCTGATTCATCTCATAATCGTTAACTATAGGGATCATTGATTATCTCCTATCCATATGTAAATATTGGTCTCATATGTAATCAATCATATTATTGACCAATTTAACCACATTATCAGCTGAGTACTCTTAATAACTGGTCGACAAACTCTTGAGGACCTCTACATATATTACGATCATTTATTCCGCTTTCCATACATACATTCTTAATCAATTTAGGAGAATAAATTAAATTCAAATCTCAAACTCACTAATACAGTCTTATACTTGATCATAAATTCCAAGTTCAACCCTTCCATTCCACTTTGCTTGTACACCTTAAATCTTGTAGTTTTTCACCCTGTTTCTATCTCTTCTTCAGTCAATTCATGGAAATATTTTCACATCCGTATCAATTCAAGTACATATCCTCACAAAATTCTGTTACTTTATTCGTTGACACAACCACAAATACTACATCTATATTTAACATATCGGACTACGCCATATTTCTTATTTAGAAATATCCACAAACTTTCCTCATCTTACACTCTAATCAAACACCCTTCCTCTCATCATTTCTACTAGTCCAAACTCTTAACAGAAGTTCATACATGTGACTCATACGGTTGCAATTTCTGGGATTCTATACTCATCAGTACCCTTCTTAAGTGGTGAGGAATCAGATGCAGCAGATCCTTGCAAAACTCTTCGTATTCTTTTACGAGGTGGCATTTTACTCCTTCGATAAGACACCATCTTTCAGCTTACTTTCATTTTAATCTTATTTCCTACATGTATACATGATATGCATGTCACTTGATGCAACACATCAATTCACAATACAACAATAAATCACATAGCACACAATTCATCCTACAATGCATTCTAAACCTAGGAAAAACGTAAGCTCTGAAACTAAACAATGCTGGACCTCGCTTTCGGAGCCCAGAGAAAAATCCCTTATCCACCAAAAACACCAAAGCAAAACATGGACATATTCACATTTCTCATTTATTAGTTATAGTCTTCTAAGAAAAGTTCGGGGTCCAACAACTTCAGATCTAATTAGGGTTTTAGATAGGTTGTTAATTGAGAAATTGCAACTTCCATAATTTAATTAGGGTTTATAAATTAGGGTTAATGATTATAACTTGAAAGAGAGTAATCAACTCTAGGATCGTTTAGAACCAATACTCCAACAACTCATAATTGATTAGGTTAGCATTAAGATAGGTAAAACCCCCTTTCTCTCAATTGGTAGTTCCTTAGGTTGATTCTTGAGTTTGTGTTGCAATTGTTAATTTGCTAGTATTTTCGTGATTGATTCTGAAATTAAATTGCTTTGTTGAATTGCATTCTTGTTTTAGTTTCATGGACATTTGAATTTCTGCGATTTGTTTTGGCCTTAGATTTTAGGACTAGATTATCCCTCCTTGTTGGATCAACACTTTAAGTACTATAAGAATGACCCGTGCACTTGCAGATTATCGAGGTTAATTAATCAAAACATACATACATAGAAAAATCACAATCAGATCTCAATGAAAGAATCAATTAAATTACATTAAATAAAGGATCAATTAAAGCATCCATCCCACCTTAGTGTTCATCCTAATCCTTGATGAAAGTTTTCTCTATATTGGATCTCTTAAAGTAATCATCATATTTTTGTCATCCCAGGATCAAAATTATGTCTTCAACTGTAACTTTAACTATAACTTCTGACTTTAATCGCTTTTTTCTCATCTCCTCTTCATAATTGCCTTTTATATCACGGGTCTTCTAGATTATACGTGGTCAGTCACACAGTCATGTAAGTGACCAAGTATCTCAAAAACACTTCAATATTAGACTTTATATTTTCTCAGTAGCATACACAGGCAAAGGATATAGTCGTGTATGTTACTTATAAGGGCATGTAAGTACACACAAACAAAAAAGACTTCTTTAAAGCTTTACACATTTACAATCCCTCACACAATCCCCTTACATAGTCAGATATGTTACTCCCACAGGTGTGTGCCTCTAAAATAGATCCCATTCTTCTACTTTATGCCATGGTTTCCATCTATTTCTCCTCTTTTTAGATCCTTGAAGGCAATTAAGACCTGATAACACATTTGAAATAAAACAAATGAGACAAAACATCGTAAAACTCTCAAATAACAAGAAAAACTCATTCAATACGGGCATAAAAACATAGTTCATTAACCATTTATCATGATGCATCTATCATGAAAGTCAATACTTAAAATTATTTATAAATACTTATATTAACTCTTCAATTATTTCCTCTAAAATTTTCATTATAAACATTTAAATTGTTGTTAGTGTATTGCATATTCTCAATGGCATCCTATAATAAGTGGATGTTTTATATTGGTAGGTAAATATGGATTTTTCTTGATCCTCTAAAGGAATTGGGATAAGGAACTGGGATTTGAAATTACCTTCAATACCCATCTAAGAAGCAATAATACATATACCCTAAGATTACTTCAACATTCAATTAATGAAAGGAAAGAAAAAAGGTCCTTTGTGTTTCATCATTTAATTTCTTATACTTGATACACATTATCCATCTATTAACATATCTTATTAGGACTAAATCATTCTTCTTATATGGAGAAACTATCATTTCTCTTTTCTTTGGTACTACCTACATATGGATTATCCATGAACTATAAAAAATAAGATAGATCACACCTAAATCAGGTAATCTTACAACATTTGCTTTTATAGCATTTCTTATGTTTGGATTTAATCTTATTTATGGTTGCAATAGAAGTTTTATTTCCTTCCTCTATCAAAATTTTATAAATGAAATATAAGAGGTTAATCCCTTTTGTATTGAATAATTTTCAAACTAAAGAACTTTTATGCTCTTGTAGCACTTGTAGTAACTTGTCCTTTTGTTCATTAGACAACATAGTTGTATTTACCACCTATAATTTCAAGTTTTGCTTTAAAATGCATATCTTTTTATCTATCCCATATCTCATATAGACCTACATTTTCTAATAAAAGGAAGAGATATCTTTCTTTAGTTTTGTTTTTTTTAGATGGTGTAAATTATTTGATAATGAACTTCTCTGCAAATCTAAACCCCCAACGTTTTGTTAATCTAGCTAGTAATACGTTCAACCACTATTTTGTTTGATCCCTCAATATGAATGGAAATAACTTTCACCTAATGGAATCTTTAGTTTCTCCATTAATGTTGAATGTATCAAACATCTTCAAAAAGTCTAGCAATATGTAAAATGGGATACTTATAAAGTAATCCATCAAATTATACATTATATTAAATTATTTGAATTCTGATGGGTTTAATCTCAAAATAGTGAGCATCTAGTTTTGGCTTACAATGCTTAATTATATTCCAATGAGCGATTATATAACACACTATATCATAGTTCTCCTTTTTTCTTCCATCCTTTTAGGGGGTAATTCCATCAAATCTTTATAATGGCTTGGTCTAATCTCTTTAATTCATAATAAAGTTTAGTCAAGTTTGGGATCTTCTTCAAGAAATACAAACTTTTGCCTTTTTTCATACACCATAATTACTCCTAAAAACAAAACAAACAAAAATAAATAAAAATAATAAAAACAAGGTATAAAGAAATTCAGAAAAATAAAAATAATAAAAAGAAATCAAACAAAGTAAAGTAAGAAAAACGATATAAGACTAGAAAAATATTAAATAAGTTTCATAAAATTGGCTGCTTCCTCGATAACATTATCAAAAACTTGGTGATTATGTGCATAGTTTATATATTATTAACATTACCAAAATTTTCCTATTTTATATCTATTCCTCATTAACTTAGGCAAGTATACCTATTGTTGGTAAGTAGAGTGTTCATCCCATGAGGAAGCTGTATGGATAGAAAAGATTAAAACTATTAAATAGTCTAAGGGTAATAAATAAAAAGTTGTTTTTAAAGATTTTGATAATAATAGATCATAAAATAAATCAAAAACTAATATTGATTTTGACAATAACCCAGGAAATAAATGTTAAACCAATTAATGAGAAGATAATAAAATCAAATGACTATTTCTAGATGAATACTTCCCCTGGTAGTACTTTTGATTTCATGATAATTAACTTACATCAATATATATAGGACCTCCTAGATATTGAAATTGTACTCTCTTAATTCATAGTCATATGTTATCTAGTTGGTTAACTTGTATCTTTGTCTATCTTAACACCCATTTAGATATATGACATTATAAACTCCCATAACAAATTTCACCCGACCACAAAAACAAATATGCAAATCTTTCTCGAGCACTGTATTCAACCTAGTCTACCTAGGCCATAATCCATTCACAAGTAAGCCTTCTTGAGTCGTATATAAGTGAATTAAAATCATATTTAAATTCCAACAAGAAAAATTTTGTATTAAGACTAATAAAGATGGCTCAATGTAATATATCTCATTTTATAAATTAAAATAAATCATTTCATTCAAAAATAACCATAAAGTTTTAACTATTTAAATACGTAAAAAAAATTATTTAGCACTAAACATGTTCATAACAACAAAACTAGAAGACAAAGATAGAGAAATCATAATAAAAGTAAGTCATAATCTATCTTTATCCAATAACTATTTTAAAACAAGTCATCATTACTTGTAATTGGATTTGATATTTCTTCATTGTTGTTCTCATAATCATTCTCCATCCAATGAGAAGTAGTTTATAATACAACACATCTAGTGTTATGAGCACTAAACCTCATTCTACTCCAAATCTCATTAATAATATTGTCAAAAATGATAAAAGATAGCCAATTTTCTCTTCTCAACTCTATCATGCAATTATTTTTCATCACCAGTCAAGAGGCTACATGAAATGTCATCACCAAAGAATCACTTCTTTGGAAAGGAAAAAAAATCAAAATTCGGTTCATAATTCACTTCTTCAACATTAACTTTTTGAATCTTATCATTAGAGTCTACTTCTTCACCATCAATGGATAGTTCTTCATAACTATGATCATAATATAGATGAACAAGTGCGTAATTCATTTCCTTCATTATGTTAAACATCTCCAACTTGTCCTTGTCATTGTATAACACAAGTTATCTTTTTTTATTAAAGGATTCATGGCCATACTTGTAATAAATGGAATTGACCATATGCATGTATCCTTTGCAATACTCTTTAATAGTAACGTGATAATTATCTTAACAGTTATATTTTTTTCATCTTGATCTTGCAACCAATATACTCTCATTGCCTATCTTTCCTTAAAACTTCATCACAATGAAACTCAAAATTAAACATCTTTAAAATAAAAGTCTAAAAAAATTAAAATAACCCTTAGCACTTACAAGGTAATCTCATTGGCACTTAAATATAAGCATACATAAAAGCACATAGAATAATGGAAGCCAAAAAGAAAAGAAGACAGTACCCTACAAACTTATAACTAATAAAAAGACAATCATTAACTTAACACAGTTCATAAATGGCAATTGTCTTCACTAAATGGCAGTGTGCTACTACACTAGTAACATTACTAAGAAATAAGTAACAAAATAGGGAAAACAATAACAACAACATCCTAATAGAAGTCCCATTGAGATGTGGACTTTGGGGAGGTCTAGAAGTATGCGACCTCACTCTTAACTGGTAGAGAGGCTATTTCCAATAGACCAACAGGGAAAAATAAAAATAAATTGTAAATAGTAATAAAATATACATATTAAATAACAAAAGTAATGACAAAAATAAAAAAAATAGGCATAAAAGATAATAATAATAATAATAAATATAAATATAAGTAAAAGTAAAAATAAATAAACAATTACAAATAAAAATATAAAAAGGTAATAAAAACAAATAATAGAGTAAAGATAGAACAAGATAAAGAATAAAATAAAAGATAAAAATAAACTAAAAATAAAAAGTGATAAAAATAGACATAAAGGATAATAATAAATATAAATAAATAAATATGTATAAATAAAAATATATAAATAAAAATAGGGAAAATAAGTAGATATCGGTAAACTAATCACTTTTTATACAATTTTTTAACATAATATTAGAGAAAAGTAGAACACCGTTGAGTTATTAAAAACTCGTTAAGTGACCTATTGATAAAGGTAAAATGAAATTTTTAGCTAGTCATTTTTAATACATATGTACCTAAATTTCAATATAAATAACCCTTTTAGAATTATAGAAAAAATGAGTTCTAGGCATAGAGAAGTTCTATTTAAAAAGTGACACAATTCTAAATTAATTAAAATATAATTCATTAATTAATTAAAATATAATTAATTAACTAATTAAGTAAAATATAACAAATGTTTATTTCTCAATATTTTTAACAAAATAATAACTATCAATGATAATGGTAATCATTCCTTCCTCTTAACCAACCATCATAATTATAATGATTATATTCATTCTAATTCCTTACTATATTCATTCTCATTCCTATTATCATTTTTTCATATGAACCAACCGCCCCCTAAGTTATTAGAAATGGCTAATTTGCTACCTTTGTTTTGGGCGAGTTCCATACATCGAACTAAATAAATAATAGCATAAAGTGATGAAAGCACATTATTTCATTTTACATTTTCTACTACAAAAAGCCAAGCAACTAGTTAAGAGAAACTAGTCAAGATGGTTTAATTAAAAAAATTTAATAATCATAACAAAATTTCAATTAAACTAACATAACTAGCATAAAAATAAGGACACAAAATTGTTGTCACATAACTCAACAAATTGATTGCATAATGCAATTAAAGACTAAAATAAATAAGTACATATTCTTATTGGATGTGAAGAGTAAAATACACAACAAGTGTTTGTCAAACATAAATATGTTTTTCTTAAAAGTAGATTACAAACATATAATATAGTTGAGGTTATAAAAATTGCCATTACTGAAATAGTAATGCATTTTCATTAACGGTAGGGTGGTGTTATTACGAAATTGCTTATATACTAATTGATGATGATCAATTACCTTTGAATTTAGTAAATAAAAAAAGATATCTAAATCTACAAATTCATTTACATAAATAACAAGTGAAAAGTGAATTGAATGAGTAAATAACTGAACTCAATTTTGGTATTAGGTATGTTTGAACTATACAGTATTATAAGATAAGATATACGTTCTGGTAAAAAAGGACTTAATACATTAACACATAAATTATACCATGTGTGAATAGTTGACCAATAAGAATATTATAAGTCATATTCTCAACGTATATTATGTGAGCATTTTTTAGACTATGTGAACTTGAATTTAGATACTATTACTCTGAGTTATAAGTTTAATAAATTAAGTCAATATTTTGTATTTAGAATATTACTAAAAGATTATGAATGATTTATTCCCATAAAATATTAGAGAAAAGTCAGTTAATTTAATTTAAAAGATGGAGAAATAAGGAATATGATTATAAATCTAAATTTGCACAAAAATGTATTCAAAAAGGAAAGTCCTTTTTTTTTAGAAAAGCAATCCAAATGGCAAGCATATATATAAAGAAATTGGAATAATGATTGATGTGATATAGATTAAAACAGGATATGCATTATGAGTGTACTCAATATTTTTGGCTAAGAGGTAATGTATTCAAAACAGATGCATTGCATTAAAACTCTTAAAGCATATTGTTCACACAAGTGTGAGTAGGAAATGTTGGGATAATCTTATATAGGACACCTATGATAGGTCCTACATAATTTATTTTCATTAAGTAATATCACATTAAAAGACGAATTCTATGCCAACATGTCATATGTGAACTCAAAGTGAAAAAAAATGATTTAATAACATATATATATATACGAAATTCATTCGCAACTCTTCCCAATACTTGCTTGAATTAATAAATTAATACGTTCTTATGTGAGTTGTTTTTTCTTACTTGACATGGCCAGAACCATGTATGGCTGCCGGAGTTATGACTCTCCTCATAGTACTTCATTTAGTCATAGTTAATGTCATCCTTTTTTAAAAGATGATTGGATTATTCATAACCTTTTTAACCGCACGAGAAATAGTTAAAATAGTCTATAGCCTATAAATTATGTGTACCAAAAATTATATAGTTAAGAAAGTAGGGTGTTGAATAAAATTTAGACACGTTATTCTCAAAAATAAGAAACAAATGAAAAAGCAAATTTAAAAAAAAAAGATATAGAGAGAAGAATAACAAATGAAATGTTTGACGTGTAACAAAATTGCTTTATTGGTGAAGGAGCTAAGATAATATATCTATGGTTTGAACGACAATTCAATTCTGCTGCTATTCAATTTTCCAATGAAGTTCCCACTTTGTGATGCTGGCATTAATTAACTATACTGAAAATGATGTCTGACATCGTTCCCAACAAAAACCGTTGATTCTAACGTCATTCTGAACATAAACAACTAACTAGATTGTGACTTGGCGGCTTTACATGTTTGAAAATTAAAAATAAAAATAATGTTTTTTAATTAATTCTAAGGTTGAATTATTCAGATCTAGAATTATGTTAGAAATTAGCCCATGGCCGGCTGTGTTTCATCCTAATTATCAAATCAACACTTTTTGTTATTGGTTGTTCATTATATGATTCTTCCTCTAAATAATCATTGAGGAAAGTCCACTTAGACATCTAACTGATGAATGCTCTGATAATTCTAGACTATAAGACATGTAAATAAACAAATTGTTATCGAGTCAGTAACATAAATGAATAACTTTTTATAGTCAATGGCTTACTTTTGCTTGGTACTCTTTTGCAACAAACCTTGTATCTCTGCACTTCACCTTTATACTTTTTTTTTTTATTTTGTACTCATTTTTGAATCCAATGATATCCCGGAGGTTCCACTCTTGTTGGTAAAGATGTGCATAAAGACATTTTTTATGATAAATTTAGTGACGTTACTGAAGAAAAAAATCATGTTATGGAAGGTTTGAAGTATCTGGCTACAAGTTATAACTTTTAGTTTAAGTGATATCAGAGCTCTAAATATAGGCCTAATATAGTCCTACGTCCTGTGTTCGAGTTTCAGCACAACCACTAGCTCCGATCAGCATGAAAGTACGCAAGCAAAAATATGGCGGTTATAGAGTGCTTATTGCACTTGACGACAAGCTATAGTTTTTATTTCAAGTAACCATATATATATATACTATAATTACAGTAACTTGAAATTAAAAGATTTATAAAATTTTTACTTAAAAGAGTTGAGAATACGAAGAGGAGCAACGAAGAAGCAACAAGTTTGTGGTTGACAAATAGGCAAAATCGATAGGTATATTACAGGTACTCTTGATACTGGCTGATACTTGGCAAAATCATATAAAATATGTAATGTGTAACATTCAGTTACGTGATTATTACTGTAAAAACAACTTGATTAAAATCTAATAGAAGTTTATTTTTTAAGTTTTTAATATACTATGGTATTTTATAATATAATAACTTATAGTGTAAATGGTACCACGTCCATAAATTAGCGAGGACTTCTACAAGCCAAACTCGTGTCCTCGTTAGAACAGAAACATGAATTCTCTTGCAATGCTACTGCCATTTCTATTTTGGGTCACCTCATTCCATGAGACATGGAGCGATACTCATGAAGATTTTCTTCATTGTCTTGCTCTTTATTCATCAAAAGATTCCAACTCCATCTCTAAGGTTACCTACACGCCATGCAACACTTCATATTCTTCTGTTTTCCAGTCCAGAATGGAAAATCTCAGGTTCAATACCACAGAAACTCCAAAACCCGTTGTCATTGTTACGCCAACAATTGCATTGCAGATTCAAGCTACCATATACTGTTCACAAAAACATAGCCTGCAAATCAGAATTCGAAGCGGTGGCCATGATTTTGAAGGCCTTTCTTATGTTTCTTCAACTCCTCCATTTGTTGTTATTGATCTTACTAGCCTTCGAACAGTGACTGTTGACGTAACAAGTAAATCTGCATGGGTTCAATCTGGTGCAACTTTAGGTGAAATTTATCATGGAATTGGAGTGAAAAGTAGGACTCTTGCCTTCCCCGCAGGTATTTGTCCCACAGTTGGCGCTGGGGGCCACTTCAGTGGAGGAGGTTATGGTGTGTTGATGCGGAAATACGGTCTTGCAGCAGACAACATAATAGACGCACACTTGATTGATGTCAATGGTCGAATTCTGAATCGAGCTTCAATGGGGGAGGATCTATTTTGGGCCATTCGAGGGGGTGGAGGCAACACCTTTGGAATTGTCATCGCCTGGAAGATAAATCTCGTTCCAGTTCCTCCTGTTGTGACAATATTCTCACTCTCACGAACACTTGAACAAAACGCAACCAAACTTCATCATCGATGGCAACATGTGGCCAGCCTGTTCCCCGAGGACCTAACGATACAACTTTATTTAAAGAAAGACGGCTCTAGCCAAGGGGATAACAGCAACACCATTACAGCTTTTTTCAATGCCTTGTTTCTGGGTGGGGTTGATAAACTTCTCCCATTGGTGAAAGAGGGCTTCCCGGAGCTTGGAGTGAAGAAAGAAGATTGCAAAGAAATGAGCTGGATGGAGGCTCAAATTAGCTTTGCTTCAGGATTCACAGGCAATTTGTCCA
>JANJEY010000007.1:2429454-2441644 GCA_024703695.1 Erythroxylum cataractarum | reverse complement strand
CGGAGAGCATATGTCAATTATAGAGATCTGGATATAGGAACAAACCTCCCAGGCCACACAAGCTACGAGAAAGCAAGAATTTGGGGTGTTAAGTACTTCAAAAATAATTTCCGTAAGTTAGTGCAAGTGAAAACTGCAGTTGATCCCACTAATTATTTTAGAAATGAACAAAGTATCCCGCCTTCGCCAGCATCGTCATGTACTAAATAAGCTTGTATACTTACATCAATTCAACACCTAGCTTGTCATAACGCCGGTGGCTTTGAAGGACGCTTGTATTCTGAGTGACCTAATAAATATATCAACTATTGTGGAGTATGAGTCAATCAATAGTTTCAACAGTATACTTGATCCTCTGAAGGCTTTGAGGTTGATTTACTTTCCTTTTTGTTCGGCTTGGTAAAAAATATTTTGATGTTTGCTTAACTAATAATGACCACATTCAGAGTTCTTCCATTGAATTAAATCAATATTTTTTCAAGTATTAGATGCTTCGGTTTTGATACGCAACTTGGTCTAGAAGATGATGGGGAGTGGACGAACATAACAAAATAGAATAAGTGGAAGAAAGGGCCAACAGAATGTTGAATTGTGTTGTTTTATGCAACCTGTTGTATTGAAATTAGTGGAGAAGCTTGCAATTTCAGTGGAAGGGAGAAACATGAAGAAGCTGAAAGAAAAAACAAAAGAGTTCAAATATAGGTGAAAAGTGGAGTTGAAGATCCTAAGCATAATTCAACAATGTATGGATCAAACCAATGAAGTCAAAGATCAGATGAATAAAGCACAAGGCAGAAAAGAGAATTGAAAGATGCAGATGCAAGCTCATCAGGTGCACATCAGAAGTTAAGGATTTCAGTTAGTTACTTAGAAGGAAGTAACCAACCACAAAGTAACCAGAAGTGCAGAGTTGAAAAAATGAGTAGACGGTTGAAGAAAATTTCAAGAAGTTTAATTAGTAAAAGCAAGTTTAGTGCTAATCAAATGCATGAACAGGTGAATGAAGCACAAGGCAGAAAAGAGAATTGAAAGATGCAGATGCAAGCTCATCAGGTGCACAACAGAAGTTGAGGATTCCAGTTAGTTACTTAGAAGGAAGTAACCAGAAGAAGTAACCAGAAGAAAAAGAACCAAGTAAAGATGGTTGTTTGATTAGAGTGTGATTAGAGTTAAAGATGGTTGTTTAAAGAAGTCTGTCATCATCAGAAAATGTTCCCAGCAGAAGGAAAATATCAGAGTTGTAGTTAGCAACATAACAATGTCAGTTTCAGTTAAACTAAAGACAAAAAATATTTACTTTTGTGTTTTGCTAAATCTGGAAAAGTCAGTACTAGTTAGTCATTACACATCAGATTATGCTTTTGTTCTCTAGTTTCTAGTTGTAACAGAAAGTTATAGAGCTAATATAAAGCTCATTCCCTTCATTTTCGTATGTATGAGGGAAAAAGAGAGAAAAACCTTCATCAATACAAAGACTCAATACCATTTTCCGGATTCAATACAAGATCATTTTCTTTCAAGTTTCTTTTTCCTTGTTACATTGTTTTTTTTTTGTTTTTCCAGTAGCAAGTTTAGAATTTGAACATTTGTTTTATTTTCCAGCAGCAAGTTTAGAAGTTGAGCATTTGTTTTTTGTTTTCTAGTAGCAAATTCAGAAGTTGAGTTGTAGTAGAAGTTTCTGTTTTGTTGTTGAAAAACCTGAAGTAAGTTGAGTGTTGGATTTGAGTACGAAAATTTCCAGCAATACACAAAATTTCAGCTTTTCAATTTTAGTCTTCATTTCATCCCTTTTGTTCTGTCCATTTTTCATATATTATTCGAGTAGTAGTTGGCTTTACAGAAGTTAAGCATTTTAAGGTAGTATAGCTGAAGCAAAACAAAACTCAAATACTACAAATATGCTAGCTTCATTTAATTCCCATTGAGAGTTGAATCTTCACAGATACACCAAACACCTTATATACACTAATTTGTGAGAGACTTAAGCTACAATTTAAGAGGAGCATTACACATTTAGATCATAAAATCGAGGAGACAGAAGTTGTTGCATTTTTCTTGTATTGGAGCAGACGTGAACAGAGCACGCCAAGTGCTTGACGATTTGCATCAGCTGATTTCAAGCTCGATAGGTTGTTAGCTAAAGGAGCCTTTTTCAATCCGTAGAGGGGGCACTTTCAAGAAAGAAAGTCAACTTTAACCTATTTCGATGCACGATTGGCAATAGTACGTTATGGGTTATAGTCTATGGTGTCATTTTCAGAAACAACCTTGTGGATTTTATCTTGAAAAATGAATGAACCGAAAGGCAATAGGAAATTATGCAATAATTTTTTTTCTTGAAAGTTTCTTATCGAAAAGAAGGAATTATTTTAGATTTATTACCTCTAACATTGGTGCTTTCGTTATTCTACCATGCGTTCTAAACCTTCTCAAACTATTTAAGAAGCCTTTGCTACCATTTCTAAGAAGTTGAAAATCTTGACCCAACGCCATGATTCTATGGCAGGAGAGGTTGCAGACCTTAAGAAACAACCCATTACTCGTCCACCAGATCCACCGAAGATTCACCTACCACCACCACTTTCCTTCCTCTGCCTAGACATGTTTCTTCTGCTACTATTTAGGCAGCACACAATTGTCCTTTTTTTCATGGTTCTTCCTCTAGTTCTACACCTCTACATATCCAAAATGATACCACATTCTTATCTCATAAATCACCTAAAATCCACCCCCAACCCTTCCGTGAATTATAACAAAACTGACTTTTAGTTACATTTTTTAGAAAATTCCAAAACTTGTCGCTAAAAGTTAAAGTTTTCACGATATTTTACGATATCGCCACAAAATTGATGTCCTTAGCGATGATTTGTGATAATTGTCGCAAAATATTTGCATTTTTTAATATTTCAAAATTTATTGCTAAAAGAGAAAGTTTTCACGATGTTTTATGATATTGCCACAAAACTGATGTCTTTAGCGATGATTTATGAGAATTGTCGCAAAATTTCCAACGATTTAGAAATTTTGTCACGAAATTATTTATGAAAATTTTGCAACCACAAATTTAGCATTATTGAAATGGTAATGCATTTTCATTAACAATAGGGTAGTGTTATTACGAAATTGCTTATATACAAATTAATGATGATCAATTACCTTTGAATTTAGTAATTAAAAAAAGATATCTCTAAATCTACAAATTCATTTACATAAATAACAAGTGAAAGGTGAATTGAATGAGTAAATAAGTGAACTCAATTTAGGTATTAGGTATGTTTGAACTGTACAGTAATATAAGATAAGATATATGCTCTAATAAAAAAGATTTAATACTATAACACATAAATTATACCATGTGTAAATAGTTGACCAATAAGAATATTATAAGTCATTATCTCAACTTGTATTATGTGAGCATCTTTGAGACTATGTGAATTTGAAATTAGATACCTAAGTTTAATAAACTAAGTCAACATTTGTATTTAGAATATTACTAAAAGATTACGAATGATTTATTTTCATAAAACATCATAGAAAAGTAAGTTAATTTAATTAAAAAGATTGAGAAATAAGGAATATCATTATAAATTTAAATTTGCACAAAAATGTATTTAAAAATGAAATTCCTTTTTTTTTTTAGAAAGCAATCGAAATAGCAAGCATATATATATATAATGAAATTGGGATAATGATTGATGTGATATAGATTAAAAGCGGATATACTTTATGAGTTTACTCAATATTTTTGGTTAAGAGGTAATGTATTAAAAAAAATGACATTAAAACTCTTAAAGCATATTTGTTCGCACAAGTGTGAGTAGGAGATGTTGGGATAATCTTATATAGGACACCTATGATAGGTCCTACAAAATTTATTTTTAATTAAGTAATATCCCATTAAAAGACAAATTCTCATGTATAATTTAAATGCGAACTGAAAGCAAAAAAAAAAAAAAGATTTAATAACATATAAGATATATATAATTAATGTGTTGATTAGATAGAACTTAAGAGACTTAACTTCATCTGCAAAGACCTTAAATATACATTTCGCAACTCTTCCTAACACTTGCTTGAATTAATAAATTAATATGTTCTTATGTGAGTTGTTTTATCTTACTTGACATGGCCAGAACCGTGAATGACTCTACTCATAGTACTTCATTTAGTCGTAATTTTGCATAGTTAATGTCATCTTCTTTTAAAAGATGATTGGATTATTCATAACCTTTTTAACCGCGTGAGAAATAGTTAAAGTAGTTTATAGCCTATAAATTAAGTATTTTATAACTTTTAATCTGTTCTTTCTGTGGTATTTCAAAAACTTGGAATCGGTTTGAGAGAAATCTAACTAAATATGTACCAAAATAGTCAAGCAAGCTACATAGTTATGAAAGTAGGGTATTGAATAAAATTTACACACGTTATCCCCAAAAATAAGAAATAAATGAAAAAGAAAATTTAAAAAAAGATATGGAGAGAAGAATAACAAATGAAATGTTTGACCTGTAACTTGGAAATCGGTTGTATGTAACAAAATTGCTTTCTTGGTGAAGGAGCTAAGATAATATATCCATGGTTTGAACGACAAATTCAATTTTGTTACCGTCTGGTTATTCCAATTCTGAAAATGAAGTTCACACCAAGCTGAAGATGATGTTTGACATCTTTCTGAACAAAAACAATTTGATTCTGACGTCATTATGAACATAAACATCTGACTTTGGCTGCATTACATGTTTGAAATTAGTAATGGCAATAGCTTGCTTAATGGCCAATAAATGATTCTTCCTCTCAATAATCAATGAGGACAGTGGAATTGAGATCTAACTGATGAATGCTCTGAGAATTCTAAACTATAAGACATATAAATAAACAAATTGTTATCGAGAGAGTAACATAAATGAATACTTTCTCATAGTAAATGGCTTACTTTTGCTTGTACTCTTCGGCAACCAACCTTGTCTTCATTTGAATCCAATGATATCCTCGAGGTTCCACTCTAGTAGGTAAAGATGTTGATAATGGCATTTTTTATGATAAAGTTGGTGAGGTTGGTGGAAAAAAATCGTTTCCACCTTCTTAAATTTCCACCTTTTATTCATCATCTTCAAATTATGGGAAGAAGTCATAAGATTGCTTCATTTGAAAGCTCCAATCTCATGATGCTTCTTCGTCAAATTTAAAATCCCTGCTAATAACATTCTTTTTATTGCTTATATTGAACAACTTGTAGCCTTTAAGAATTCTTTATATAATCTTTAATGTAACCCTCCCACGCCCACCTCTTACAGTCAACCAGACACGCACTAAAGTCTTTTCCAGTTCATAATAGTTGTCAAACAGTTAACGTAGCACATGCTATGCTTTTTAAATTTCAATTACTTTTATTAGTCGTACTCTCAAAGCATGGTAAGTACAAAATTTAATTCCGATAGAGTATGAGATCAATACCAAATAATACTAAATATGGTTTCGGATATTTTTTAAAAATTATAAAATAGTGTCTAAAATTTAAAAATAATAAATTAATCTTCTAATGTGTTAATTAATCTTTAATTTTTATTAGTCTTGTCTCTTTAAATCATAACAATATAAATTTAAAATAAATAATATCTTTTTATTTTCTATTTAATATTACCACTACAAGAAAATGAGGAATTAGCGACAGAAACTTACTGATGGAAAATAAACCGTTGGAAATTACTGACGAAAAATTCATTTCCGTCTGTAAAGTTGATGGGAAATTTTTCATTCAGCAACGGTACTAATACACGTCGCTAAATATGAAGGTAAATCATTATTGCAAAATTTGCGACGATATAAGATATCCGTCGGGAGATTTAACGACGGTGTAAATTGTCCGTTAGCAAAGAAGGTGAGAATTATTGGCGGAATAAAAATTTTGAAAAAATTTACTGACAGAAAATTTCCGTCAACAATTTTAAACTAAACTATGTCATTTTCTTTCACTTTAAACTGACCTGATCACTCTTACAAACAGTAGTCTAACCTCTAGGGTATTAGAATATTTTTATTTGAAAATATACCAAAATAAATATATTGTATAAAAGAATATATTTAAATGTGACGTAAAATTAATATATTTACTTAATGCAAACAATACTACTAAGGTTGGTAAGAATTGAGTTGAATTTGATTGATAGGAAAAAGTAAGAAATAGGAATTTAGGAAGGGCATACCAAATATAGAAGTAAGAAATGAGAATGGAGTTACTATTAGTACTATGTATATAAAAAAAGCAATGACATACGGAGTAGTATTGCAAATTTTTTAGTGTTGAAATATCGAATGACAACATCACTAGCATGTATCTCTCTCAAATATCATATTAGATTTGGTTATTGCACACATGCTTATAGTATCATCAAATCGTCAATTCCTTTCGGTTTAGGATTGGTTGTTCTAAAAATCTTGTTTGTTTTGTGATCCCACTTATTATATGTCGTTCTTGTATAACTGTATGGGGTTATTTGTATTTTTATTTCTTCAAGTATTATGAACCAAATAACATAAAGGCAACTTTGTCCTTATAAAGCTCAGGTGAGTATTTAAACATACTCTAGTTTTACAAACAAAATTCTACATATGTTGATCCTTAATAGTGCTAGAAGATTAGCATAAAATTCTTCTTCTTTTTGTGGATGCTTAAAGAAACTAAACAGTTCAGAACATTGTTTTTAGCTCCCATCAAAATTGCTAGTAGTAGAACAAAGGAGTTCTTGTCAAGCCTTCTACACAAGTCACAACCTATAAGAATTTTCATTCCAAAGCATTTGAACAGGTAAAGCTATATTGGTATGCAGAAGCATAGCAAACCGCCTATATATATATATTTGACTGTATATTGATTTTAATACCCTTAACCGTAGGGAGGAAGGAATAAAGAAACAATTGCATATATCCGTTGTTACATCTACTACTATTACAATGGATAATATTAGATTCTCTTTATTCATTTAATGTAGGGTTTTTAAAAAAAAATTAAAATTATTTACCGACAGAAAAAACGATTATATCGGTAAAATCCATTATATTTACCAGCAGAACACCAAAACCTTCGATAAAATGTACGATATTTATTGACGAAACAAAGAGTAATCGTTGGTAAAATTACCTACTAAAATTGGATTTCTATTGGTAATTTTACCGACGGAAAGAAAAATTTTCGTCGGTAAATTTATCGATAGCTGCCTTTTTTGATGTCTTTGTTCTTCATAATATTCTGTTGCAAATTTTTATTACCGACGAAATCTAAAAGTTTTCCATCAGTAATTTTCATCGCCAAATGACATTTTTCTTATAGTGTTTGTTTCACATAAATTTTAATAACTTAACTTTAAAATACATAATCATATATACCATAATTACGGTAAATTGAAATTAAAAAATTATAAAAATTTTACTTAAAAAGAGTTGAGAATATATAAGTAAACAAAGAGAAGCAACGAAGAAGCAACAAGTTTGTGGTTGACAAATAGGAAAAATCGATTGGTTTATTACAGTTACTCTTGACACTGGGTGATACTGTCAAAAATGTTGGACATTATTTTCGATGTCTACCAAATTTGAATTAAATAAATAAAATTTAAGAATAGCGAACCAAATGGCCAACCATTCCACATGGATCTTGCCTATAAATAAGCAGGAGATGAAGAGAGCAAATCATCCTATTAGCAGAAAAAAGAAACGAGAGTAAGGGAGAAAAGAGAGAAGAAAATGAGACAAATAAATATTTTGTATATTTTGTGAGTTTAGTTTGTAATTCTCTATTTTTTCTATAATAAAATTCTTCTATCCTTATCAGTAGTTTTTACCCTAATTTAGGGGTTTTTCATGTAAAATATGTGTATCTATTTTATCTTAATAATTTTCAGTTTCTTTATCTTTAATATTTTCAGTTTCATTTTAGATGTAATCTAGCTCTATCCAAGTGCTAATTGTTCTTAATAAGTGGTATCAGAATGAGGTGAGAAAATTACGAAGAATTTTTTGCCATAATCCGTTTGTAGTTCGGGTGAGCACAGTGAAAGTTAATGAACAGTAACTACAAAAGGTGATAACTAATTATGCGTTTGTTTTTGCATTAAATTGTGCAGTTACTATAATTCAAGTATATAGTACTATTTACGTGTATTATTTTACGTGAATAGTACCCATATGTATGAATAGTTCCCGTACGTATAAATAGTTCTGTATATAAGAATAGTACTGTATGTGTATGTATGAATAGTGTTAAAATATTGGTCGTGATAGAAGCAATGACTTTAAAATTTGAAATTGAAAAGTTCAATGGAAGTAATTTCTCATTGTGAAAGTTGAAGATGAAAGCTATATTGAGAAAAGATAATTGTTTAGTAGCCATCATTGAAAGGCCAATAACATTCACAGATGATAATAAGTGGAATGAGATGCATGGGAATGCTATTGCAAATCTTCATTTGACATTAGTAGATGGGATGTTGTCAAGCACAAAGGAGAAGAAGATGGCAAAAGAAATTTGGGATAATCTCATAAAATTGTACGAGGCCAAATCCCTCCACAACAAAATTTTTTTAAAGAGAAAACTATACACTTTACGCATGGCGGAATATATTTCGATGGTGGAGCACTTAAATACTTTAAATACTCTATTTTTCTAACTCACATCAATGGGGCACATAATAGAGATAAGTGAACATGCGGAAATTCTACTCTAAAGTCTACCAAATTCGTATGATCAACTCTTTATCAATTTAGCAAACAACACAAACACTCTAGTCTTCGACAATATTATAGCTACTATTCTAGAAGAAGAGAGTTTGTGCAAAAGTAAGGAAGGCAAACTGACAAATTAACAAGTGGAGGCCTTAGCAGTGACGAGAGGAAGATCAATGGAAAGTAGCCCAAGTGGGAGTCATAGTCAATGTAGATCAAAATTCAGGAGTAAGAAGAATTTCAAGTACTACAATTATGGTAAGAAAGGGAATTTGAAGAAGGATTGTTGGAATCTGAATAAGAAAGATTCTATTCCTCAAGGAAATGTGGCAAATACTTCAAATGATGGAGGTGCAATGGTTTGTGAAGTGGCAACAACTATTGGAGGTAAGAGAAGATTTGTTGATGTGTGGCTTCTCAATTTAGCAGCTACTTTTTATATGACTTCTCAAAGAGAATGGTTGCATCAATATGAGTTTTCTCTAGGGGATCTGTGTACAACTACAATGATCAAGCTCTGAAGATCGTTGGTATCGGCACCATCACATTAAACATATATGATGGGACAACTCAAACAGTTAAGAAAGTACCGTATGTGGAGGGCCTGAAGAAGAATTTATTGTTTGTAGGACAACTGAATGATTTTGGTTTCAAATTTGAGGTTAAAAACAAGATCATGAAAACTATTAAAAGAGCGCTAATATTTATGAAAACATAAAAGATTGTTACAAATCTGTACATGCTAAAAGGAGTAACTTTACAAGAAGGAGAGGCATCTGTTACAGTGACTTTACAATGACGTGGTATGAAAAGCTTGGACATATGTAAAAACAAGGAATGAAGATACTTACAGAGAAGAATTTACTTCCAGGTCTTACAAAGATATCACTACCCTTCTGTGAGCATTGCATTGTGAGTAAGCAGATTTGATTGAAGTTTAACTCATCAAAGTTCAGAAGCAAAGAAATTCTAGAATTGATTCACTCTGATATATAACAAACACCAGTTATGTCCCTAGGATGAGCAAATTTCTTTGTATCATTCATTGATCTTTATTCGAGGAGATATTGGGTGTTTCCTATCAAAGGAAGGCAGATGTATTTCCAATTTTCAAATTTTACAAAGCACAGGTGAAACTTGAATCTGGTAAAAATATCAAGTGTTTGCGCTCAAATAATGGAGGTGAATATACTAGTATGAATACTATAAACAAGAAGGCATGTGGTGAATCAAACTCCATCAATTGCAATTGAGTCGAAGACACTGATGGAGACTTGGATTGGTAAACCAATGGATTATTCCAAACTCTATGTATTTGGAAGTTCTACCTATGCGAGGTTCAATGTCCAAAAAACTACGAAGTTGGATCCAAAATCCAGAAGATATATTTTCTTGGGATATGCTAATGGAGCAAAGGGGTATCGTTTATAGGATCCCATTACCTACAAGATTGTTATCAGTAGAGATGTTATTTTCTTGGAAGATAATGATCAAGAGCAAACAGAAGATGTTAGCACTTCAAAAGAGAATTCAGAGACTACAACATTATTGGTGGAAAGGAAATTTGATTAAAATGATTCTTCTGAAGCTGCACCAGAGCATAAGGAGCAAGAACTAATCGAATCTAATGTTTCAGACACTCAAAGATCAACTCGCACAAGAGGAGCACCGAGTTAGCACTTAAATTATATTATGGAGAGCAATATTGCATACTATCTTTTAACTGATGACGGAGAGCCATCAACTCTTTAAGAAGCAATGAATAATTCAGATGCATCTCAGTGGATGACAACAATGTAGGACGGAATTGAAGCTTTGCATAAGAATAAGACATGGGAGTTGGAATTACCACCACAAGGAAGAAAAACTATTAGAAATAAATGAGTTTACAAGATCAAACGGAGTGGTGACAATCAAATTGAGCGATACCGTGCTAGATTGGTGGTAAAAGGATATGTTTAGAAGGAAGAAATTAACTTCAATAAAATATTTTCTCCTATGGTTCGACTCACCATAGTTCGAGTAGTCCTAAGGATGTGTGCTACATTTGACTTGCATATTAAGCAGTTAGATGTGAAAACTGCATTTCTTCATCGAGATCTTGAAGAAGAAATTTATATGCTTTAGCCAGAAGGTTTTGAAGAAAAAGGAAAAGAGAACTTGGTTGGCAAATTGAATAAATATCTGTATAATTTAAATCAAACACCGAGGTGTTGGTATAAAAGATTTGATTCCATCATCATGATCTTTGGATACAGCAGACTAAATGCAGAGCCTTGTGCATATTTAAAAAAATTTTAGAAAGACGATTTTATAGTTTTGCTGTTGTATGTAGACGACATGTTGGTAGCATACCCCAATAATGATTTTATCAAAGAATTGAAGGCACAGTTGGCTAGAGAATTTAAACTGAAGGACTTAGGACTAGCAAACAAGATTCTAGGGGTGCCAATTCATCGAGACAAGAATAATAGGAAGATTTGGCTTTCTTAAAAAAATTATTTGAAGAAGATCTTGCGGCAATTCAACATGCAAGATTGTAAGTCAATTTAAACCCCTTTTCCTGTTAATTTCAAGTTATCCTCAAGTATGAGTCTTCGCAATGAAGAAGAGAGGATGGAGATGTCTCAAGTACCGTATGCATTAGTAGTAGGAAAGCTTAATGTTTTCTATTGAAAAACCAAAGTGGTTAAAAATTTCGCAGACTATAAATCACATAAATGCAAAATAAAACGACACTGACGTTTAGTAACGCAGTTCGACACACTTTGCCTACGTCTGCGGGGCCCTCACCCAAATTAATTACTTTCACTGTAGTTTGACAAAAATTACAAAAGATCGATCTAACTTCGTACCAATCAATCTATGTCACTAACCCACAACCTAACTACCCGTGAAAGATTTTCACGCCCGATAACACGACCGACTCGTATTAACCTCGTCAGAACTATTTTTACTCAAAAGCAAGAACAAATAAAACAAGTAAAAATAAACTCCCAAATCAAAAGTTTTCCATAGACATGAACAAGCCACTGCACAAGTTCATCATGAAACCATCAACAATGAAATCTCCTTTGTGCCGCAACTAACAGACCATTTCAAGAACCTAGAAAAAATCAGCAACTTTGAAAATTTTGTGGACTGCTTATTAGAGATAAAAATCATGAATAAGAGCTGCTCTAAGACCCCACGCAATCAGCTCAAAATAGAGGATAAAGGAAAACATAGCAACAGCCAATCAACACATTCACCAACGTTCGTTCTCCCGAAAAAACCATGAAATCGATATTGCGATAAGGTGATATGTTCTCGAAAGTGATATGAATGTGAATGCACTGTCATGGATCGTTTGAGGAAAAATAGGGATATAAGTAGAAATAATGAGGTGAAAGTGCATAAGCCAAGTTGATATGACCTCGAAAGGTTGCATTTGGACTTAGGATGGTTGTGTAATTATCGATATAAGAGTTTA
>JANJEY010000007.1:2338529-2349415 GCA_024703695.1 Erythroxylum cataractarum | reverse complement strand
GTCCTGAAAATTTTGCTGTATCCACTTTGTAGTCCTACTAGATTTATGTCCATGCATAAGCACCCAATGGCGTGTTGGAACGCCATCTCCTTGGATGTTTTGTGCACCCAACATTCAATTCAGTGTTTTATTGTTCAATAATCCCATTTGAAAACTAGCTATTATCTTGACAACTTGCAAGTTTATGTGAACAACAGAACTTGGCTAGTCAAGCAGTTGTATGTTTTCCTTTAACAATTTGAGCATGGTTTTCAATTCAGGTGACCCATGTTTTGAAAACCGGATCGGATTTGTCAGTTCGACCGGTTCGACCGATGACCGGTCGATTATCCGATTCGGTTCACTCTTTAAAATCGGTTATCAATTGAATCAGTGAGAATCGTTCAAAATCGGTCAATTGATCCGGTTCAACCGATCCGACCACTAATTTAATAAACTTTTTATTTTTAATATATTTTTGTATTTTTTAAATATTATTAATATTATATATAATTAAATATAATTATTATATAATTATGATGTTACACCGATTTAACCGTGATTAATAAAATTTTCGATTCAATATCTGATCCAAATTTTAAAACACTGCAAACGACTAATAAATAATGAGCTTTTTGGACCTTTGTTTGTGGCCAAACGGGGAAGGGTACATTTCAGACTGCAACAGGAAATGCCTTTCCCCACGTTCTGACTTTTTAAACTACATTAATTATCATCAACTCCAAGCTAACAAGATTTCGACTTTTCCTTTGATCATTACCAATCTCAGTATAACACATGTTGACGGTATAACAAACCTCACACTTGTACCATCAAACACACGTTATGATATGTACAATTGCTAAATAATATTAAATTCCCTTATCTGCCAACTATTTTCTTGGCTTGACTTGACGGGATTAAATTTCGCTTCACTATCATCTTTCTTATTACTAAAAATATATTAATTACACCATAATTTAAACTAAAATTATAACAGAATTCACTTTTAATTTATAAAAGCAAGATAGGAATTATCTAGGACGGATGTACATTGAAGATAAGTGGGACACTTATCCCAGTATGTTCAAAAAATTTTATATAAAAATATTATTATTTTAAGTTTTGATCTTATAAAAAAATTAAAATTTTACTCTCATTAATTTAATTGGTGACAAAACTTAATAATTATTATTATAGATATATGAAGGTATCAAATAAAAATAAAATATGAGCAATCCATTTTTATTAAAATTACTATTATTTGAGCCTATGACTTTTTTAATTGAAAACCTACAAAAAGAGAGATAAAAATCATATGCTTAATTAACTTTTTTATTCATATTTTTTTAATACCCATTTGGCTTCTTCAGCATACTACTTTTTGTCTTTTTGACTTTTTCTTCCCCTAACTCCACGAGAACCACCACACCTAAAGCGAAAAACAATAATCTATAGCGTTGCTATTGTTATCCAGGAGGGAATAGGTATAACTTAAATATTGAACGCAAATTTGGAAATGATTCTCTCATAGGCCCCACTCTGTTCTACTGCTGATATGTCGTTAAGGGCTTTGATATTTGATAGGTAAATTCCCACTTCATCTTAGTGATTGGATTTATTGGTGTTAGCAAAATCTACTTTGGTGCAAAGTGGTTTGTGATGGGTGTCGAATCCACCAAAAATAAAATCTACTCCTGAAAAATCAATTAAATTGTAGCTAGAGTGAGTAGTGTTGGATCCCGTCGTCGAGGCCCAACATTTCGACCACACAAGCACACATAAGCATAGAAGACCCATAACTCCTTCATTTCAACGTGTTTACGGTAAATTTCGATTTTCGTCGTGTTTATGGAACTCTCGAGCCAATTGTGTGCATTTTAGCATTTAATAGTTTATGATGCATAATATATGTTTGATTGATATAAATTCTCATATTATGCCTTATGTGATGATTTTGGGTTATTGGTGTTAGATATGATAAATTGCTATTGTTTGGATTTATAATTGTGTGTTTTGTGTGTGACTCATTACCCGATGGCTATAAACTTATTAGCCACTGAGCCGTGTTAACTCACCCCATTCTCCCTCCTCAGGTGCAAACTCAAGTTGAGAACTGAACCTTGCAAGGCATCGGGCATCACTCTAAGAAATTTAGCCACTTTTGTATTAAGTTAGTAACTAGCCTATAAGCATATCAAACATGGAGCATCTCACACAGTTTGTATTCTTTACTTGACTGTTGATGGATATGCTGATATGTAATTAAGGCCATGCTTGAACTTTGTTATGATTTGGAAAGAGAAGGAGAGCTTTAGTACTCTCTTCATGTGAGTTTGTTGATTTGCGATTTGTGTGTGATCTTGGAAATAGTATGTGTGTGAGCTCTTTTAAATTGTTGAGTTGATGCTGAGTTATTGCTTTGGGAGAGGCCGCTAGAAAATTGTTATGGTTTATGTGTTGTTGAAGTGGGATGTAGTGCTGAAATTTATGGGTTGATGCACTCATGTGGTAATTTCTGGGTATGTTTTGTTTTCTGCAATTTCTGGGTTGATATAGGTCATCTGGGATTATTATGACTCCTTGATGGTGTTAGGCGAGCTATAGAGCTTTTCCAAGATGTTTTATGAATAAATTTTGATGTGTTGATTGGCAGGTGTGAGTCGTTGGAATTAAATGCAGGTGCTGTCTAAAGGGCTGGTTGTCAGGAAAAGTTTTGAGCCCACTTTTGACCCTCATAGAGTTGGAATATAGGTCTGTGATCTTCATGAGAGTTGTAGAAAATTCTTTTACCTTTCCATAGACACTAAGTTTGCTAAATTTGGAGTTCTAGGTCAAAAGTTATGGGGGTCGCAAGTTCTGGTACTGTTCAAGAAGAGCTAGTTGATCAGTCTTAGTGTAAATTTTTGTTTCCCTTAGTGGCCGAGCTTGTCTTTGAGTCCTTCTTGAAAATTGTAGATTTTTCTTCTAGCTTTACAACGCTTCTGACTGTGCCTAATTTGAAGCTCGGAGTCAAAAGTGATTGAAGTTAGAAGTCTTATAGGTCGGACTACGAGTCGCTCACCCCGCGCGGGCGAGCGATCGAGGCTCGCTCGCCCCACGAGGGCGAGCGACCGAGCTATCTCTCGTCCAGCGCAGACGAGCGATCGAGCGATCGCTCGTCCCCCGCGGGTGAGCGATGCGTCTGGACGCTTTGAGGTCGGTTCCGAGCCGACCAACCCCTCTTCCTTCTTTTGGCCATAACTTTTTGTGTAGACCTCCGATTCACCCCATTTTTGAAGCGATGGATTTCTAAGAGATTTTTCTATCTTTACAGACTTTACTTATTAGTTTTTATTTTAATTTGAAAAAGGTGGTTTGAAACAAAGTGTCGTGGTCGGCTGATCAAGTCTGAATATACTTTACTAATTTTGAAATATCTTGAGCTACAGAGCTCCAATCTAGGCGATTTTTATTTTAAATTAAACTAGAGACATAAACCTACATGTTTTATAAAGGAACCAATCAGCAATTTAGCCTCTAAAGTTTTCAAATTCTGACATGAAGTCGGTGGAGGGTCAGTTTTCACTGTTTTCTTCAAGAAAATGTTTTAACCATAACTTCTTCTTTTCTAATCCAAATTGAGCGATTTCAGTGGCGTTGGAATCGTTAGATCACAAGGAGAAATTTTCTTAAAAAATCAATCCAAATTTTATATTGCAAGTTTTCCCCTTTTGTGGCCAATTTTGTGTCAGTTTTGGGTCCTCTATGCTTATGTATGCTTGTGTGTTTCCGAATGTTGGGCCTAGAAGACGGGGTCCAACAAGAAGAGCTATTGAAAGAGAAAAAGCATGCTTCAAGAAACAAGAGAACTACTTCAGAGAGTTCCAAAAATCAAGCTGAAGATGGAGAATCAAGCAAGCAAGCCAGCACAGGTAAGGAGGTAAGTGTTCAAGACCTTCCTTTTCCAAACTCATATTTGATGAGTAAGCGCATGAACGAGATTAAACATGAAAAGGAAATCATTGACTTGTTTGGGAAAGTTGAGGTAAATGTGCCTTTGCTTGATTTGGTGAAGAGAGTTCCGGCCTATGCGAAATATTTGAAGGACTTGTGCACTAACAAGAGAAAGTTTAGGCCAAATGAGAGAGTGCAAGTGAGCTCCAATGTGTCAGCTTTGTTCAAGCCACAAATACCTGTCAAGTGTCAAGACCCTGGATCTTTCACCATCCCTTGCATCTTAGGGAAAGTGACTATAGGTAGAGCTTTGTTAGATCTGGGGGCAGCGATAAATGTGATGCCTAAGTCAGTTTATGAGGCCTTAGGAGTGAAGAGTATTAAGCCTACATCTGTTGTCCTCCAGTTGGCTGATAGATCATTTAGGCATCCAGTGGGTATCATTGAGGACATCTTGGTCCAGGTTAAGGGGTTAGTATTTCCTGCTGATTTTTATGTGCTTGATATGTCTTCTAAAGTTGTGCAGGATACTTCCTTAATTCTCGGGCGACCCTTTTTGCGGACTGCAAGCACCATGATTAGCATTAAGGAAGGTAAGATAACCATTGAGGTAGGTGATCAGCAGGTCAGCTTCAACATGTATGAAGCAATGAAACACCCCCATGAGGATTATTCTCTGCTTGGAGTAAACATGCTTGATACGGTTGTTGACGATGTATGTAGTGATTTTGCACAAACCTTAACATCGTCTACTGACAATCTACTTGGAGAGAATTTCCTTACTGCTGATTTTGTCAGAGAACCTTCAAGTAGGGGGTTAGACATGGAGCTGCACATGAGCCAAGCTGCTGGGATGAAGCTTGGATATCAGCCGAATGACCATCCCAAGCTTCAGGACCCACCGTGAGACCAGGTTGTTTCTCCACCTGCATTCTCAATATATTCATGCACCCTGCTTGGAAGTGATGTGAATTTTTGTGTTGCATGAGTATCTTGATTAAGTGTGGGGGAGAGACCCAACAGTAGCTTAGCGGTAGTTAGGTAGGATTTCTGTTTATTGTTATAATAAATTACTTTCACTTTGTGAGCTTTAAATCTTTCTGAAAAAGCATGACATTGATGGAAGGGTTGATTTCTGTGAGATTGATTGTTTCTGGATTAAGTTAGGTTTGTGTTTTCTGTCCGGGCAGAGGAGTTGCGACGTATTCTAATTTATACGTCGTGACGTGCCTAGTTTCTCTTTAACGCCTACGTCGCGGCGTATTTTCATTTATACGTCGCAATGTCTCTCGTTCCTTTTGGCACTTACGTCACGACGTGGCACATTCTTACGCCGCGACGTGCCAACGTATGAAATTCCTTTTTGGCCTATTCTATCCTTTGGTCTTTTCATTTGTCCAGTGCCCTTTTTGTCTTTTCCCCTCGCGACCTTCTACCTCCATTCGCCATTTCTTCTTCTTCTCTTCCCCTTCATGTTTTCTTCTCTGACACTCTATTCCTGTCGTCATCTCTCTCACTTTCTCTCGATTTTCTCCATTGTTCAACTGTGGTCGTCGTCTCCGTCGTCCCCATTCTTACGTTTTCGACTTCTGTAAGTGTTTCATTGCTTCTTGTTTTCCTATTTTTTGTCTTCTTTGTTAGTAGTTTTGAGTTAGGTTTTTCGCGACGAGCAACTCGTCGCGATGTGTCTGGAAAATTGCCATACATCACGCCGAGCGCCTTGCCTTGTCGCGACGTACAAAGTACCGTGTACCTTATCTGGTCGAGGACTTTGCCTCGTCGCGGCGTCTACCCTCAGGTTGCGACGAGGTGGCTGATTTTTGCTTAGCTCTTTATTGATTTTTCTGTTATGTTTCTTTTTGTGTGTAGGAAAATGCCTCGAACAAAGAATGCTAGCAGGTTCGACCGTCCTCTATCTCCTTCGCATGTCCTCCCCTCTTCCTCCAACTCGCTCGACAAGTTTTACTCTGACCCTTTCGTTTCCCCTCACCCCGTTGCTTCTCCGTCTTCTTTGGGAGTTTTCTTCGCTCATTCTCCCTCTCCTCACCCTTCACATTCCTCGCACCACCACCCTTCTCCTACCCATTCCTCTTCCCTTCCGGTTGATCCGGAGTATGTTGCACTGGCCGCCAAAACTGAGGCCAGAGCCATACTCAAGGAAAAACCTTTTCCTTTAACCCCCCACACCAACCCCTTCGTCCGCCAACTGTTTCAACTCAACCTCTCAAACCTAGCCCATCCCTGCACCTCTGGAAACCTCACATTCGTCCGCCACTACTATACCCAGTCCCGTTACTCAGGCACCTACGGCATCGAGTTCTGTGGTGTTACCATTCCCCGTGCTTTCACTGCAGTCTCCATTAGGGAGCATTAACATCTTCCCCTACCCCCCGTTTCCACTACTCGGAGCTCATCCATGAGTACCCTTGGGTTGATGTCCTTCGTACCCTCTGTCTTGAGGGTACCGACTGGTACCAACCTAGGGGGCTCAGCGTTATATCTGTCGTTCTGACCTTCGTTCCGAAGCCCGTCAGTGGCTTCATTTTATTTGCAACAACATCCTCCCCACCTCTCACCTTGCCATGGTTCCCAAGGAGCAGACTCTTTACATCTACCTGTTGATGGTTGGTCGGCCCGTCAACCTTGCTCTAGCCATCACCTCCGCCCTCCGCCAATGCATCCTTTCCTCCAACATCAACCATTCCCTCATCTTTCCCCACCTTATCACCGACATGTTTCGGGCCTATTGGGTTCCGGAACATCTGACCGATCTCACTTTTGAGACTGCCCCTGCTTTTAAATATATTCGTCTCTGCCAACCTCATCGCCTACACACCCCACCTGACCCTTCTCCACCTTCTTCTCCCTCCCCTACCCCTGTTCCTTCTGCCCCTCTTCGCCCCACTCCTGCTCCCTTCGTTGTTTCACCTCCATCCGAGGCTCCGCCTCGCAACCCTATCCGTCCACCACCTTCCCCTTCTACCCTTCCTGATCTGGTCGCCCTTCTTAGCGACGACTTACGGTGCATTGAGGCACAAATGGCAGCTGACCGCTAGTTCTACCATTCCATGTTCACACTGATTGCGGATCGCCTACAGTTGCCCATCCCTCCTGCACCCCGGGATTTTTTAGCTGGACCTAGCACTTCTCCGGCTGCCCCTTCGAACCCGTCGGCTGATGATCCTTTGGCATAATTTTGTCTTTTAGTTCTTTTCTTTTCTTGTATTTCTTTTCTTTTGTTGTCTTTTATTTCTGTATTTAGTTCATTAGTTCTTTTGTCCCTTTTGTACTTTACTTGATCCATTAATGATCAATCTTTCATTCCCTCTTCCCTCCCTTTGTACCTTGTCTTCTTCTATTTTCCTTGCTGCATTTTCATTGAGGACAATGTGTGCTTTAAGTGTGGGGGAGCTGTTTCCCCATTTATCTTCCATATTGCATGACTGTTGACATTATGTTTATGAATTGCTGGCCTTTGGTTCATTCTGTTGATAAACTTGGTAAATTTTACACTTTTCTGTCATTCTGCATCTCTTCGCCACGACGAGCAAGCACACGTCGCGGCGAAGCTATTCTTTCGAGTGCATATACGTCGCGACGTGACCCATGTCATACGTCGCGACGTTCGCACGTTACGACGTCTACTTCTGCATGTCGCGACTTCATCGTATTGCATGAATGATTTTTGCCTAACTCTTCCATTTAATCAAACATTTTCTGCACTGGATTTTTGTGGTTGTTGTCTTCAAAGCTTTTACTAGTTTCAAAATGATGCTTGAGTTTTTAAAAACACCTGCCATCCTTTTAATGATAGTTGGAATTGGCAACATTTTGCTCTTCATGTTTTCAAACCACAGTGAATAGAAGCATGCTAACAAAGTGGCATTTTATGTTTTGAGACTTGAGATTGTTCATAGAGACAATACCTTGTTGAAAGGATATTTGAGCCAAATATTTTCTTTTATCTTTGTGTGCATCTGTTTATTTCATTCTTCTCTAGAACTTGTTTTAATTCTTACTTGAAGCTTGATGGACTGGATTTTTGTTGATGTGATTGAGATGTTCTTTCCCAAACCCCTTTTCCCAAACACAGTCCCTTACATACTTATCCCTTGCTAGCCCTTTGAACCCTCTTGTTATGAGCATTTGCATTCATATTTTATGGTGTCATTGGTTATTTCGGTCAAAAAAAATCCAAAAAGGGATAGAAAGTGTTTTTCAATTAATAATAAAAAAAGAGAGAAGAGAAATGAAAGAAGAAAAGAAAGAGCAATAACAATTTATGCAATATATATTGCATGTCAAAAAAAATGTATGCATTCTGTTTATGTAAGTGTTTAGTTTCAAAAAACTATTGACATCAATTCCTTGTTTAGTGCATGTGCTCATACTATTCTTTCTTTCTTTCACTTCATCCATTCATTCAGCTTCCGTACATTACAACCCTAAAAGTCCTCTTGATCTTTGAAATGATAGTTCTTGTAGTGGAGAAATAGATTAGATACAAGCCTATGGTAGGAGATGGATTAAGCAGACTGAGAGCAAAAATATCCCTAAACACAAGTGAGATGAGCTTAAACACTATATCCTGAGTGATTCTCTTTTGTTCAATCTCTTGTACTTGAATTCTTTCAGTGTTTGTTTTATTAGCACTCTTTCAATTTGCTGTGGTTGAATTATGAGGAAGTGAATTGCGTCAATTTCCTTTTATTGTTTTGAGCATGGGCGGATATTTTCTTTCCCTCTTGTATTCTTTTTGATTCTTGTAAACTTTGTCCAGGAGTACAAAGGTCTAAGTGTGGGAAAATTTGATTGAACAGAGTTTACATTATAAATTGACTGTATTTTCATAACTGTTTATGCACTCGTTGACTCCTAATTGATGACTTTTGTGCTTAAATTGGTTCCTTATAATGAGCTCTTGTAATTCGCAATTTGTCAGTAAATTGTCATAATTTGATATTAATTTCTCTATAATTTTCATAAGGACAATTGGTACTGTAAAATGTTATTTTATATTACAGAAGCAAAGGAGTCAACCCATCAGAAAGTCAACAAGTCGTGAGGTCCTATCCACACATTGCGACGCATGTTAATCCACACGTTGCGACGAGCAAATCACTTCCACACGTCGCGATGCATGTTAATTTACACGTCGCGACGAGCAAGCCAATTCTACACGTCGCGATGAATATTTATTCACACGTCGCGACGTACGAGCGGATACCCAACTTTAAATGAAAAATTTGCCTCACTGTAGCGGCCCGGCCCATGACCCATCCTTTAAATCTTGTCGAATTAGGTTAGAACAATCATCTTTTGGGAGATCGACATTCATTCGGGGAGAAAAAGGAGACCTACGAGCGAAGAGAGAAGAAGAGGAAGCACTCATGTCTACCACCCTGGGTTCCCTTCGGGATTCCCTGGGGACAATTTAACATAGGTTTTGTTTTCTATTTTCACTGCCGACTCCATCATGGGTAGCTTGGATTCGTCACGAGTTGTGAAGTTTCCGGTTACAATGCATGGTTAGGCATTCATTTTCTCCTGAAGATGCAGTGATGGTTGGAGTTCACCGAGCTTCAAAGGGGAGTAGCTTAATCCGTAGGTTAGCTATGATTTATGAATGCCTAGGTCTAGGATTTGTAACTTCTAGTGAAGCTACTCGATTATAGCTTAATTAAATGTTGGACATTTAATGTGTTGTTTGGAATAGTAGTTTACATTGTCACGTTTAACTACTTTGTTATGAACAACCGAGTTGGGGTTTATTGCTTTGTAGTTGGATTTGCTTGGTTAGAGTTTAATCAAGGGTCGAACACTGTAATGTGTATGGATTTGTTTATGTACAACTTTGAGCTTAAATATATGAAGTCTCATATATGTCCACTTGGGATCTTGTTGATTCTCTTTTATCTGCCTAGTTGTGTTTGATATTGAGTTGATGCTAGATTTCATTTGGCCCATTACATTGGCAATCCCATCTTACACACTAAGATGCGCTTAACAAGGTTTTAAGAAATGGAGTTAATTGATTAAAACCTTGGACTTAAAAAGTCCTTTAAGGTTCTAAGGCTCAAGAGCACTTAATGGGATCTAGAGAAATGGAGTTCATTAATCAAGATCCTGGACTTAAAAAGAGTCCTTTAAGGTTTATCATTTCAAACTTAGTGATTTTTAATCCTATCAAACTAGTTTTGAACGGTGATAGCCAAAGCTCATTTTCAAGGGGATTTTATCACTTGTTTTAATCTTTTCATTTTCTTTTCCAAAAGCCAAAAAAATACTTTTCACAATGCATTTTAGTGTACTTAATGTTTTCAAAAAAAAACAAAACCCCCTTTCCTTACTAACTTCGCTTCTACTTTATGACATATAGGCTAGCTTAGGTCCATTTCATTAGGTTCCGATTAAGTGAGACGACCTGAGGTTGCAACCTATATTGCAATCTTGGAATTTATTATTTTTGACCAATTTCTAAGGATCGATCTTAAGGTCGAATCGACAGAGCCGCGATCATGATGATTATTTGTGTTTCATCTATTTCAACTTATTGATTTGTATTGATTGTTTTGACTATGACAAAAAGGGGGAGTCCATTGGAGATTGGAAATTGGAAATTATTCTTTACAATAATTTTTAGTTACTTGATTAAGGGGGAGTATGTATGTTAAATTATAACACCCCACTCCCGCGTGACCCGAACCCAACATCGATGGTGATATCCGAGTCCGTGCCCCCGAGGGTGGCATGCTATATCAGTCAGACGAAACTCAATATAACCAGCTTTTTTTCTTTTTTTAAACATTCATACGCGTGGGAAACAGTAAATAATTTGAGCCCACGTTAATTCGTAAACATTTTCAGTCATTACAAACGTTCAACAATAATTTTAAAAAAATAGCCATTAAATGTACAAAAACTCCACAACCAAATTGGGCCCACTATGAATACAAAGCATCATTTTACAG